>JAHWFP010139388.1:37017-129915 GCA_023313725.1 Lithobius niger
AACTGAAGGATCACTCTACTAATGAATGAAATACTACATACGCGATCTACGTTCCTTACAAGACCAAACACCGGAGGAGGCTAAGACCGGGAGACTCGATCCACCGTGAAGCATGCAAGGGTCCTGCTAGTTTATTTTTAAAATGCATAGCTATTATGTTATTTTGCTAGAGCTGGTCTGGAGGTCAGTGCCACCAAAGCACTCACGGAAGTACAATGCGTGAAAACTTTCACTTACAGGTCAGCGGTACAGCAGGATGCGAACCGCCTCCGAGCGACCAAAACATAACAAACAAACACTTTCATGTTTTCTTGTGATATTTAAAAGACGACGGCTGTGTATAAATTAGAATTCCTCCCAGAAAATTACTGAAATGTTGCTCACCACAAAAAAGCTGAAATCAACAAATAGGCATATCTTGCCGCAATGTTCTCTTTCCACACGCCAAAAATTGCTCCACAAACAACATCGCTTAAAAAAAAACAACCTGCAAAAAATTAGGAAGGGGCAGGCGTGGGGCATGGGGGTTGCTCAAAAGTGCCTGCTTTCCCCCCCCCCCCCCCCCGGGGCGCGCCCCCCCCCCCGTGCCATTTTGGTATTTTTGTTTTGAACCTTTCCGACTTTTCTCCAAAAGGGAGACATACCTCTCTATTTCAACATTTTGGTTTTGACCTCAATCTGTAGCTGGCGGTGGTTTTTTTTTTTAACAACCATTTTCGCTATGCACTGCGTTTCTCTTGTTTTCTCATTAAGAAAAATTGTTCAACTTTTAATATTATCATGTGCATATATTGTTTTTGGTTAAAGAGAAATTTTGAGTATTTTTAAAATAAGCACGCGGTGACAAACTAGCTTACACCACCATTAAAAAAACCTGCAAAAAATTATACTCAAATTGGAGTATGATAAACATGACAAAATGCGCGGGTATACTGGAGGGTCTGTTCGAAAGGGCCTGTTTTTCTTCAATTCCTTGACTACTTTTTCTATTTCAGAATCATAGTTTAATCAGCAGGGTTATTCTAAAAAAGATGACTGCAGTTGGACCCAACATTCGTAGACCACGACAGGCTAGAAAAATATCACGTTTGCTTCTGGATCAACAGCCAGCAAAGGAGGACTTTATGATCGTCAGAGGACGTTCAACTGAAGACGATTTCAATGCTGAAGTACCTGGATTTCACCGAGTATTTGATAAGAAATCATCACTTCAGACACGAATACTATGGCTGGCTGTATCAATAGCGACATATGGATTTTGCTTCTACCAGCTAGCAGGGAATATTTCTGCTTTTGTTGCGGATACTACTAAATCGACTAAATACGAGATTTACAATAAAACGATCAGATTTCCTTCAATAACTATTTGCCCAGGTTATTTTGATGAAACTATTGAATTTTCCGTCAAAGAAATCTTCGAAAACGTGATTGGACCTGCCAGTATAATAGATCGTCGCTTACATGATGGCAATATCACATCATATGATATTTGGGATATGCTGGGGAAAGTTATCTCTAATGTAAAGGCATATCATCTACAGGTAAGTTTTTCACAAAGTGCAAAAAATGCTTTAAAAAAACATTGTTATTTTTCAAAATATAAATTCCATAATGAAAAACTACTTTAGTTTTAACTTCAAGAGGTTATTTTCGTATAAATGACTACTACCTCATTGTTCATTATTAAGTCAGGTATTTGTTTTTCTGTGTGCTTCCTTTTCACAGAACCCTACTAAAAGTTACGTTTTGGGTTCCCACTGTGACTCTGTCTCACTGTGCCACTATGGTCTCTTGAATAGGTAATTACGTGAAAGAAGGAAAATTTCAGCAGGAATAAATATTTATTAATTATGTTTGCTTTATTACATCAACAAAACACTTCTTCCTGGGCTATGAATGGTTTTTCCCTTTTCTGCTCAAGAGTTTCGGGTTCAACTGTTACCTTGTCAAAAGTTCATTCGAACCTTTTTGCACATGCATATTTAAATATTATTAACGGCCTTTTTCTGTCTGTTGTTGGCTTATTATTACTATCATTTTGCTGAGTGTACCAATGATTGCCTGCCTGTGATGGCTATACACACTGAAGAAGCTTTCATTGTGTACTGCTGCGTGTACCACCTATTGCCTGCAAGTGATGGCTAGACACGCTGAAGACACTCTCATTGTGTACTGCTGAGTGTACCATTTATTGCCTGCAAGTGATGGCTATACACACTGAAGACGCTCTCATTGTGTACCAGATCTGCTTCCACACGAACTGTGTACTGTCATTACACCTTTTCTGCAATTTGTGAATCCAAAACGTGAGAAAAATGTGTTCTGCCAGTGCACAGGTTGTGAGGATTGGCACACAGCGATGTGCACTATCCGTCCACATCTCAGTGTGCCAATCCTCACGACTTGTGTACTGGCAGAACACAGTTTGTCCACTTTTTGGACTCACAAATTGCAGAAAAGGTGTAATGACAGTACGCAGCTTGTGTAGAAGCAGATCTGGTACACAATAAGAGCGCCTTCAGCATGTATTGTACAGCCATCACTTGCAGGCAATAAGTGGTACACTCAGCAGATTTTTTGAAATGTTTGAATTTTGGAGAAACTTCTGATTTCGTACTATGGACGAATAGCCGAAATGTGATATATTACCGGGAATTAGAACACCTGAACCAGCCTTAACTAGCATCCCTGCAGGGCAAATGATAGAGCTCTACTTTCCAATCAGTCAGGCTTAAACGTGGAAACTGCAAGGCGTGGCCTATTAAAACCATTTTTTTTATTCGTAAAAGCTTGATGTATTATCTCTCTTGTACCAAGATACATTATAGAAGAGTGCTTGTTTCTATTTTTGTAAAAGTCTGTTTTGTACAGAGGAGTAGACTGCATGAAGGTTTTCTTCAAATCTATATTAGAGGAGCAGAAAATTCGTGGCTTACGTGGATTCCCACAAGCAAAGGATGAAACGTTTAACCAAGATACAGTGGTTGCTCCACAAAATAGCTGCAGTGTGCCATCTTTGCAAACACGGTACGTTTACCCCACCCGAAACAAAGTAAAACGGGTTTATGAACGTAAGTAAGAGACCGCGACCACATCACCGGTGAATATAGAGCTGCCGCGCACAGCAAATGTAACTTCGCTTATACTTTAAACAAAAACATTGTGGTTGTTATGTATAATTTTGAAAAATATAATAAAATATAATCATTTCGTCGTGAAGGCTTTGAATTCGTTCAAAGATTTGAACGCTCTACTTAACGTGAGTTTCATAGCAAAGAACAAGTAAAGAATCAGCAGCATGAAATTGGGTGGTTTTACTTTCATCGATAGTCTAGCGCTTATGACGGCATCATTGGAAACTTTAGCTTAGAACTTAAAGCGCTTTAACATTATGGAATAGCTTTTCGAATGTGAATCGATGGAACTCGTACTAGGCCTCAGGCGAAAAGAAGTGTTTCCGTACGAATACCTGACAAACGTGGAAGTGTTTGAGGAAGAGTGTTTACCTCCCATGTCAGCATTTACATCAATGTTGAAAGGAGCGATCTGCTCCAAATCTTACGAACACGCGTTAAAGATTGGGATTTAGGCAAATGCAAAACGTTTGGAGATTACCACGATCTGTATTTGTGGATGGATGGTGGGCTTAGCCGATGTTTTTGAAAACTTTAGAGTGACGAGTTTGTATAGTTATGGATTGGATTTCTCCCATTACTGCACTCTGACTGAGGTTGGCGCTAATGACCACGTTGTCGACGCGCCATTAAACCTCAATCCCCCCCCCCCATTACATTTCTACACCCTCGCTATCTTGGGACGCGGCGCTCAAGAGGACGGGAATGTCTTTGTATTTGTTCGCTAATATTGACACGCATCTTATGGTGGAAAAGGGTATAAGAGGCGGTGTCTCGTTTATAGCTAGAAAATACGCTAAAGCCAACAACCCGTACATACCATCTACCTTCGACCCTGATAAAAAGAATTCTTACATCATTTATTTGGACTTCAACAATTTGTACGGTTGTGTAATGTGCGAGTATTTACCGACCGGAGAGTACGAATGGGTGCCGGAAGACCCACTTGAGGATATAAATCTAGATAATTACGGAGACGGGAGTGATACGGGGGTTGATATTAGAAGTGGACTTGGAATACTCGGAGATGCTTCATGCGTCTCACAATGATTTCCCATTAGCATCGGAGCACATGCAAATCACAAAGTCTGTACTTTCTCCTTTCACTCGTTGGACAATCGAGGACTTTCAGTTTACGTATAGCAAAGGCCTAAAGCTAACCACTAACCTCAAAGACAAAGTACGTGGGTCGCTACAGGAATATGAAGTACTACATTTCTCTCGGCATGGTCCGCAAGAAAATACACAGAGCAATCAGCTTTAAGCAAGCGCCTTGGCTGAAACCTTACATCAAGTTTAATAACGAGAAACGGCAAGCAGCTACTAACAATTTTGACAAACACCTCTACAAACTGATGAACAGCATTTTCGGTAAGACAATCGAAAACAAACGTAAGAGAAACAACATCTTGATAGCAGCAACGAAAGAGAATGCCATCAAGTACGCATTTCATCCCCGCACCACGAGTTTCATGTCTATAAACGAGGATCTGGTAATTTTTACAAAGACTCCCGCAAACATCATCCTGAACAAGCCCATCATGGTTGGGTTTAGTGTCTTGGAACTGTCAAAGTTACTAGTCTACCAGTTTCAGTATGACCACATGATGAAAAAGTACGGACCGGAGAGATGTAAACTCCTAATTACGGATACTGATAGCTTGTGTTATTCGATAGAAACAGACGATGTCTACAAAGATATGGAAGAGGAGGCTTTGTTGTTCGACACGTCAGACTACCCCAAAGACCATTTTCTACACTCCGACATCAACAAAAAAGTATTGGGAAAGATGAAAGACGAGAGCGCGGGTTGCCCAATTTCTGAGTTTGTAGGTTTAAGTCTAAGCTCTACAGCATTTTACAGTCGATGGAAAGAACAAAATGGCTTGCAAAGGCATTAAAAAAACAGCACAAGTCATGCACGAAACGTACAAGAATGTGCTGTTCAATAATATTGTCGTACGAACTCCAGGGTCTTACATTCGTTCGGAGGGTCACGAACTGAAAACTGTCACCATCAACAAGTTGGCTTTCAGTCCTTACGACGACAAGTGATGGGTGTGGGATGATGCAGTCAGTACTCTCGCCTATGGGCACGTGAATTCAGCTTAACTATCTATGTTATCTGTCCAGCTGTTGTATTTGGAATCGTAGCTTTTCCATTTAACAAAATAAAGCATTTCCCCATACTTTCCTTTCTTTTTACGTAACACCTGCTCCACTAGAAATAAATCTGAAACTAGGGTTTTTTTGAATTTCCTGTTCGTAGAAACCTCCTAGCACCGGTTCACCTGACTCAACCTTTAAAAGATACGTAACCGGTTGTGTTTTTTGAACTTTACGAATCGTGAATACTTCATTAGTAAAATTTTGCATATACCCTTTATCGAAAATTTTTTTAACTTTGGATATCCTGACTTTATTTCCTACAGCAAATTTGGGTTTCTTTAGCAGTTGTTTAGGACTAGTACATCTCAGCAATGATTCGTGACGGTTGGTTACTTCCCTAGGTTTCAGTTTTGTGGTGGAATGAACCGTGTTGTAATGCGAAACCAACTCATCGATAATGTGTATCTACTTGTAATTCCCCTGCCTGGTAAATCTTTTCCACATTCGAGTTTTCAGCATTCTGTTGAAACGTTCTACCATGCTCGCTTTCTTCTTACAGTACGTAGAGTACATGTTGATGTTATAGTGCCTAAGTAGCGCTTTGAAGTCTTTATTGCAGAACTCACTACCTAAATCGACAGGTAAATTTGTAGTGGGTATCGCTCTTACGAGTATCTTCTTGAAAGCTTCGGGAATGTCTATTCCGAATGTAGATTTAAGGGGAATGGCCCTAGCAAACTTGGACATGACGTTAATGCAGGTCAGTAGGTAGTTTAACCCTTTATTTAGTTTAGCATACGGTATCATTTCCACCAAGTCAGCCTACCATAGATCGTTCAGGCCCATTACAATCACTTTCCATCTATGAACATTTTTCGCGTTGGTTTGTGAAGTTTGTTTAAGAGTTGATCCATTTTTTTAATTTCTCATTCTGAGTCTGAGTCATGATTTTCTTAACGATGGAAGTGGCTAGTTTTTCCCTCCATGCCAGAGTCAGATCCTCTGTCACTCTTTGAGATGAAATGAGTGCATCTTCGGCAGCATGTCGATCTTGTAAATCTGCACTTTCGGCATAAGCTATATCGTGTTCCTTGCACGTTTCGTCTAGTTTATTTATTCCAGTATCTCCTCGTGCCAGTCACATCTTCAGTTTAGTTCCAGGACAGCAGTATTGATATCCCGGTAAATGCATTTTAACGGGCAAGTTATCTTTGATTTTGTTCACGAGTCCCTTTCCCAATTTGATGAAGTAAGCTTTTTTTGTACCACAAACATCGCAAAACACTATCTCCATCGGTCTGTTGTTTCGTGAAGTTGTAGAAACGGGTATTTCGATTCATTAGAAGTTGAACGTTTACATTTTATGCAATATTTCATCTTGATTTCTTTACGGTTGCTCTTTTTTACTGTAGTACAATCTTTTTTCATTCCGAGTATATCTCTTTTTTTAAAAAAAAAAGAACATCATGGATTCCTGTTCGATTATTCTCTCCGGCAAAGACTCTGATTTGAAAATTAATCTAAACACTCCAATCCATTTGGACTCATTACAAATTACCAATTGGCTTTGCTTAATTTAGACACTTATAACAGCATACACAACATCACCTCAAAAAATAATGAAATTCAGTACATGACCGATGCCGGCATCTCCTGGCAGAAATTGTTAGTGAGTCCCGATGCTGATGAAATTGAGGATTTGAATAAATTTCTCAAGTCAGCGATAGATGCGAATGGTAACAACAAGGATGCCCTTACGATTCTTCCGAATCTAAACACTTTCAAAACCAACTTGATAATTACCAATCCGAATTACAGAATATCTTTTTCGAGTTCGGCTCCAGTCTTGAGTTTTGACTTAGGTAACTACGTCAGAATTTGTGAAAGTCAAAGTACCGTCGTTAATATGAGCGTCAATACAATTTTTGTACAAGTTGGTATCATAGGCAATTCTTACCTAAACAGTGATGCTCAACCCACTTTATACTCCTTTTATCCAAATTCTTCTCCAGGTTTCAAAATCATAGAGTCCCCGTATAATTTCAGTTGCCTCCCAGTGACTGCAAAGGTAATCAGAAATATAGGAGTTTGGCTCACGTCTCAGACCAATGAGCCATTGGATTTAAACGGAGAGACGCTCACGGTGCGTCTTCATTTGAGAGTTAAAAATTAAATATAAAAGGATAAGATGCTCGTGTTTAGAAAAAAAGGGAAAGGACTCTTTCTTAATTTTAACTCTAATAATAAAAAAACAAACGGTTTGACGCTAAGAAACAAAGCTTTGATCAAATTCATAACAACACCCAGAAAATCAGCGTAGTAGAAGATTACTTAAAAATCAACGAACCTTTGGTGTACGATTCATTGGTTGAGTCTTACATGTGCCACGAAAACAATCCTATTGTTGACACCAATCTCAACAAAGTAAATTCGGAAATCCGAATACATATAGAACGCCAAAATTTATTTCTGCACGTTGTCAACAGTTACCTCCTGATTTGTATATTAAATTTTTTTAGCAATATTTTTTCGTAGCCGTACCACTTCATTTTTGGCTTCCACCCCTGCCCTGAGTAAGATTCATTAAGGTACATTATTTTGTTAAACAAGGTCATCTTGGCAAACCATACCTTACATTCCAAATTCTGGATTCAATATGAATATTTTGAAGTATCCAAACGTCATGAAATGCCATAATGTTGGCGTATTCATTGTACTGTAAACCAGTGGTTATTAATTAGCCCTTTTCGTTTTTAACAGTCGGAAATAAATTTCACATTAAATATGTGCTTTTTTCTATATTTTAGTGCAAAAAAAAGAGCAAAACCATTAACAGTTGTATTGATCTATTAACCTAAACCCTCTGATAGGGCATGATAGAATGGATAGCCACTGTTTGAAACTAATTCATACTGGGTTCAAAATTTATAGTTGGTACAGATAATTGACAGAAGAGGATGAAAAGGGCCACTGCTCTGCATTACACTGTGCAATATTAAAATAAAACAATTTTATTAATACCGATTTTGTGCACGTTTTCTGCATTTTTTTTATATTTCTTAAATATTCTGCAGCGATTTACAACTCGTCAATTTGTGTTTAGTGCTGCTGAAAGAAGAGATATTTTCAAAGTACCCGTTGATTTTGCAAAATTTTGCTAGTAAATTACAAAGATTGTTTGCCATTTTGTAACACTATTATTCCATCCATGCTCATCTGGCTTAAAGTAGAAAATTGTTACATTTTATTTGATACGTTAGAATAATCATTATAAATATTAGCAGTACAGACACTTTCTTCATTGTGTTTCTGCAGGATCCAAACAATGCCAAGTTGTTTCGAACACTGAAAGTCTACAGTGCCCTTGGAACGTGTTACAGCATTGAACCAAGTAATTACGTAATATTAAGAGCAAGAGTTAAAGGCAATTAAAATTCCGAACCATCACTCAGATTTGCATGAACCTTTTTGAACCTGCATGAACCTCATGAACCACAAACTAAGGCTTTCGACATAATTTTCAAATGAAATTATAAACTGGACACAAAGTAACAGTCCGAATATTTCATACTATTTATTTTATCATACCATATTCACTTGTTTGCTGAAAGATGTTGGTTGTGTCACATTTTAATTTTTTATATTCTCATTTTTTCTTCCCTGTAGTCGAAAATCTGGAATTTCAGGTAACACAGATGGATGTGCTAGTCACTGATATGAAAAGAGATTCAATAGCTAAGGTTAGCCTATTTACTCACTGCCAAGTATTACCAAATATTCACCATGTCAAATGTTTGTCAAATGCTTTTATTTCAGTAACAGAGTTATTGTACCAATGTTACTCAATCTGTCAAAATAGGTAAAGAAATCTAATAATAAATTTATAATAATATAATATTAATATAATATAATATAATATAATATAATATAATATAATATAATATAATATAATATAATATAATATAATATAATATAATAATAAAAATAATAATAACGTAATAATATAGTTGAATCTTTGTAATATCAACGAAACTGGTCTTTCCAGTTGAGGGCATGCATTAATTAGAGCACAGTGCGACCTACATGCCATATCGTAATAATAGAAATCAGCAAGTGAAAAAATATGTAGACTTTATTATGTAGATGAGCCCAGAATTAAAGGCAGTCGAGGATCGGACAACATCAGTAAGTAACCGAAGATACAAATGGCGAGAAATGAGTAGTAGGCATAAGTTTAATTTTGCAGACAGAAGGTTTGTTGTCTGCAATAATGTTGAGTTATACGTGTGACGAATGTACATGGGCACCCGCTACTAAATTATAAATGAAACTTATAACAGTCTGTGAGCAATAAATAATAATAATAATAACAATAATAATAATTATAATTAATAATTTAATTTATTTACAAAAAATATAGAAAATAGAAAGTCAGAAAAACAAAGAAGCACGAAGCTAAAGAAACTTGTTTGTGCAAATTGCAAAAACAGTACACAAAATTATATTTTCATATACCGTATTATATACATCACAATAAAATTTTTTTTAAATTCTTATTAAAAATAAAATAAAAATCATAAAAAACAAACAAACTTGTTAATGGTACAAACCAAAGGTACTAAACAAGTAAATTCCTAAACCAGGTTTCGTGGTAGTTACGGAATATTAATTATTTTTCCAAAATCCATTGTTTCAGTTTAACTTTCATCGCGTTGGTGTTTGTCAGATTTCTTAGAAATACAGGTATTTTCTTAAGTTTATTTGGAATTGCAAAAGCTCTCATTCTTTTTCCGTATAAATTCCTCCAAGTTGGAGTTACTAGCCAATCTGAATAATAATAACTTTTTTATTTATTTTTATTTATTGTGTCAAATAAACACCACATGAACTACATTGTAGTAGTTGTATATGTGATGCAAACAAAATTAAGATTACATGGTGTGGTTAAAGAAAAAGAAAACAGTTTAAAACAATACAAGTATAGTATAATTAGCAATGTAAAAAAACAACGAACTTAATAAAAACAAATTATTAAAAACACATGATTAAGTATCAGACTATGCAAATAATAAATGGTAATTCACGGTTAATGCATGATCATCCAATCTTTTAATTGTTTTTTAAAGTAGAAAATTTATCAATGAAAAATAAGTTTTTAGGTAGAGAGTTAAATATAAATGGCAGAGTGTATTTACTGTTTCGTTTTCCGTAAGTGTTTCTAACTAGTGGCAGTGTTAACTGTAATGTTGTTCGTCTTTTAAACATTACATTTTTAACAAAGGAATTAAACATAAAAAAGTAGTTCTTTAATACAATGACATAGTCTCTTAATTTTAAAATATCTAGAATACCATAACTTGAAAAATGTCCTTAGTTGAACTGAATTTATTACGATTAAATAAAATTTTAATAACCTTGTTTTGGATGCTTTGCAGTCGTTTAATTAAGTAATCTGGTGCAAATCCATAAATTTTGATACCATATCTTAAATGTGATTCAATCCATGCATAATAAAGAATTGTTTTATTTTTAGTATTTAATATTGCACTTATCTGATATAATTTCGGTAATATACTTCTAATTTTCTTATGAGTAGATCTACGTGCTTCTCGAATTTAAAGTTATGATCAATGGTTAAGCCTAAATATTTTTCTGAATTTACTTCTGTAATTAAAAGCTCTCCTTCAAGCGTCTTAAGGATAACCTCATCCTTATGCTGTATTTCCTTGTGTGAACTTTTGATGTGCATGAATACAGTTTTTTCTTCAGTACTTTTGGTTTTTGGTACTCCAATTTGAAATAATGTCAAATTGTGTCTGTAAATTATCCATCATTTTTTTATAGTCAACATGAATAGATAATAGAAACACGTCATCTGCAAATGTATGTATATTTTTTTTCAATATTACAGTCTATGTCATTTATATACATCAGAAAAAATAGTGGTCCTAGGACGGATCCCTGTGGAACACCATCGTTGCATATTAAGGTGTCACTTTTACAATTATCTACTTTAACACGACTGGTTCTGTTTTGAAGATAACTTGCAAGGATATTTAGTATTTTACCTCTAATTCCCATCGATTCCATTTTTTTCAGTAATAAAGTTCTATTTATTGTGTCAAATGCTTTTTGCAGGTCAATTAAAATTACACCTATAATTATAATAATAATTTAATAATTTAATACAGTAAGTAAGTACATTAAGTACGATTTACAGTGAGAAGCACGAGTCTCTTTCGAGTCTGTATGTGCTGGTTTAGGCAAGTAAAATTATTATATAGAGTACATTTTTTTCCCTTCAATTAGCTACACAATCCATTAGCACAAATGTTATATCCTATGAAATCTACAACACCAATAATAAATAACAAATGAATAATATATAAGATAATAGAATTGATAATGTATAATAAATAGTAAAATTAGTACAAATGTTATAGCTTAGGCAATGTACAGCACAATTACAATTTTTCTAAATAAATGAAAAATTAAAATAATAGTAATGACATTAGTTAACAAGTTTTATATTTTGGAAATTCAACCCATCAAATCATTTAAATAGCCATTCTTTAACTTCTTTTTTCACTTTATTGATATTGTTTAATTTTCTAATTTCTGGTGGCAATTTGTTAAAAATAGTTGGGACAACAAAATTCATACCTCTTTTCCCGTAAGAGTTTCTAAAAAAGGGTATAACCAACCAATTATTGTTATTCCTAACGCTTCTAGTAATAGGTATTTTCCATTCCATGTTAAAATAGTATTGCACTATAACTGTATATTCCGTTAATTGTTGTATAGTCATTAGCCTATTTTCATTAAAAATATCTTTAGTGTGTTTTTCATTATTCTTATTGCCAAAAAGAACTTTTGCTGCTTTATTAAGTATTTTTTGTAAACGATTAATAAGTCCAGAAGTTGTTGATGCATATACAGTACATGCGTATCTAACAATGGATAAAACACAGGCTTCATAAATAAGTTTCTTATTGCAAATGTTTAAGGAGTCTCTTACTTTGTACAAAGTTGGTAAAATTTTTCTGACTTTCATGATCAGTTCTTCAACATGGTAATAAAATTTCCAATTTTTATCAATTTCCAAGCCCAAATATCGAGATTGTGACACCTTTTTTAATTTTTTACATGAACAATTCCTGATTTGGCAGTCTGAGTGATGAGCAACAATTTCAATGTTTTCTGTGTTCATGTGAGACGTTGTAATTGGCATTAAGCATGTTTTTTCAACACTTATGTACAATTCGTTCTGCATAAAGTAATTATTAATTAAGTTGAAATCGGTTTGTAAATTATTGATCATGACTTCCTTATCAAGATGGATAGATAGCATAAAAATATCATCTGCATATAATGTAATATATGTATTCCATTCTATTTCTTTAAGGTCATTAACATAGATTAAAAAAAGAAGTGGACCCAAAATAGAGCCTTGAGGTACACCATAATCAATGTTACACCATTCTCCCAGTTTGTTATCAATTCTCACGCTACACATTCTGTTTGTAAGATAACTCATTATAATGTTTAAAATTTTTCCACGTATTCCATAAAGAATTAATTTTTCCTTAAGTATGTCCTTATCTAGTGTGTCAAATGCCTTTTGCAGATCTATCATAATAGCAGCAGCGTATTTTCCCTCATTTAATGCTCTTGCAACATGATTATTAATATAAGTTAATGCATTGACTGTGCCTTTTCCTTTTTGATAACCAAATTGGTTTTTGTTAAACAATTGAAATCTATTCAAAAATCGTTCTATTCTTGTAGCGAAAAATTTTTCTACAATTTTATTCAGCACTGGAAGTAGAGCAATTGGTCTGTAATTATTTATATCTGCTTTATTACCCTTCTTAAAAATTGGTCTTAAAATTTGTTTCTTGAGATTTTCTGGCCAAATTTCTGTCTCAATAATCACAGTAATTAGTTTCAAAATAAGTTTTGATGTATTTGCCTTAGTTTGTACAAAATGCTCCATATAAAAACCATCATAGCCAGTAGATTTTTTAACAGCAATATTGTTTAAAATTTCCCTGATTTCATACTCAGTAGGGGTCAAAACTGCAATTGTGTTTTTAATAGATTTAAATTCATTTGTGACTGCAATCAAATTCTTTTTAGGATTATTTCTTTTTAAGTTTGTGATTTTTGTAGTAAAATTTTTAACAAACTTATTGCAAAGAGTTTCTGTTCTTTCTTCAACAAATGAATTTTTAATTTGGTCATCAAGACTGGGTTTTATTTTTTTGCCCATCAAATAATTCAGTTTATCCCAAACTTTAGTACTATCCTTTTTGTGTGTAGTAAAAAAATTCATGTAAAATTCGTTTTTAGTAGTCATAATTTTTTTGGTTAAATTTCGTTTGCACAGTTTGTATTCCATTTTTAACTCTTCAGATGGCTTTACTGATTTGTTTATTTTTGACCATAATTTGTTCTTGTGATTAATCATCGCTAATAGTTCTTTATTCATCCATTCATTTTAATAGCCTATTTCAAGCCTATTTGTTCATATTTCCTAATTAATTTTTCATGATTAAACGTTTCAAATGCTTTTTGTAAATCAATTAATATGGAACCTACATATTTTTTTCATTTAATGCTTTTGTAATTATACCATTTACTTGTATAACTAGATCTGTCATTCCTTTACCCTTTGTATATCCGTACTGTATATGTTTATTAATTTAAATTTTTTCAAAAGTCTCTGATTTTATTCGAAAAATATTTTTCTATTATTTTATCAATTATTGATAGATTAATTCAATTATTCAAATTCAAAATTCAATTATTGATAGAATGATTGATAAATATTGGCCTATGGTTATCTTTGTTAGTTTTTTCCCCTTTTTTTGTATATTGGTCTTAATACCTGTATCTTCAATTGATCTGGCCATATTTCCTTCTCAATCATACAATTTATTATTTTACAAATAAATATTGCTGTGTTTTCTTTAGATTCATTCAAGTTAGCGGTATTAAATCCATCAATTCCTGTGGCGTTTGTATTTTTTAATTCATTAATAATTTGTATTATTTCTGTTATTTCTGGTTCCTGTATAAACATTGAGTTTTCCGACATTTTCCGTTGTTACTTTGTTTCTTGTATACCTTATGAATGTTTGTAGATATCTATTTTTGTGGAAATTTATTTTTTTGTTTCGGTAATTGGTTTTCAAAATTTTCAATAAATTCATTTCTCAGTTTATTTGGTTCTGTTCCTTCAATAGTTTTCAGTAATATTACATCAATATTTTCTTCTCCCTTAAAATTTCCATTTATTTCCTGTATTGTTGTCCATAATGTTTTATTATCTTTTTCTGCTTCATTTAATTTCTTTTTATAAATAGTTTGTTTGTATTCCGCTATTTTTTCTCAACCTCTATTTTCAAATCTCAGTATTTTTTATAGTATCAATTTCGCTCTTTTCTTTTAAGTTTTGTAAAGATTTCCTCATTTGATTTTTTTTAATTATAAGGACTAACACATCTTGAGTAATCCAGTCTTTCCTTTTTTTTTATTTTATTATTTTTCTTTTCTTTCTTATTTTGTTCATCAGTTATGTTTTTTTCATAAATATTATTTATTACCTTTTGTATTGTATCATTCATTTTATGTGGACAATCTTTATAATTTAATTCATTCCAGTTATATTGTTGTAGAATTTGCATTATTATTTTTTGGTTATATTTATTTTTTTGATTTTCCTCTTTATAATAACTTTGTTCGTTTAAATCTAACTTTTTATTTCCTCCTTAATTGTTTTGAAATCTATCAAATTGTGAAATAATGATCTGCTATTTTTGTTTTTATTGTACCTCCATATACATTTAATCATTTTTCTTTTATTTAACAAATATATGGTCAATACAAGATTTTGGGAAAATCCCCTGGCCAATTTTTAATTATTACTTCTTCTATTGTTGATGATTCGATTATTTTCTCAAAACCAATACTAGCCATCATGTTTTCATATTTGTCCACATTTACTTGATCATGTTTATCCCCTGAATTTTCTTCATATTTTAATACATCAATATTTAAATCTCCCACTAAAATAATATTTTCTTTTGTTTTTTTCTTTGGTTATTATTTTCAAAACATTTTTTAATTCTTTAAAAAAATTTAATTTGTTTGTTTCTGGTCTTCTATTAATAGCAATTATTTTATAAATTTGTAAATTTTTTGGACAGTTACTTCCAGTCCATCATTATTCTCAATTGTTAGTTTTTTTAATTTTTTGATGATCAATAATTAATTTGTTGTTTATGTAAACAATTAAACCTCCTCCTCTATTTGTATGCACGAGGGAACATACAAAACTTGTAAAACCATCTGAATCATATTGTTCTATTTCTATTTTTTAAATATTTATTTCAGTTATAATGATAACGTCCCAGTCTGTGTTTGTATCCTTTAAATTTAATTTTAACAATTCCTAATTTTTTCTTATACTTCTAATGTTGACATGTATCAGTTTCAATTGTACATTTTCACCTGGATATCCATCAACTTTCTTTTTTATCTCTGCATGCGATAATAATATAGCATTTTTATATTTCGACTCTATTTGTGATGTTAAGATCTTCTTCTCTTTTCACTATTTTAACTTCACTAGTGTTGTCATCATTTCTCATTTGAAGTTTTCCTCTTGCAAACCACACATATTTGTATCCATTATTTTTAGCAAATTGTTTTGTTTGCCAAAAAAGTTTCTTGTAGTAGGGCGTCAAGTTTTCATTTATGTACACTCTGTTTCTATATCCATTTCTGTATACATCCTTGTTGGTTACTGTTTTTTTTTATTTTCCAGCCAAATGTTTCTAAATTCCCTACTTTTGAATTGGATAATTATGGCACTTTTTTGTTTATTTTATTAGTGATTCTCTGTGCTGCTTCTATCTGTCCGGGTTGGTACGGTACAATGTTAAAATTCTGTGCCACTTTATGTACAACCTTTTTGAGATTTTCCTGTGGTAACCAATCTAATTAACAAATTTCCAAATTTCGGTAACGGTTATATTGGTCCTTTTCATGTGATGTAATCTCCAGCTCTTGCACTTTTTTTTTCAATTTGTTTATCTTTTATGTCTTTGTTTTCCAGTTGTGTTATTCGATTTTCTAGTTCTGTTATTTTGTCCTTTATTCCTTGATTTTGTTTTTTCATGTCAATTTGTCCTTAGCTTACAAAGCCTAGTGATTTTATTATTTCCTTTTGTTCTTCCTGTAATTTTGTGACAGTGTCCCGCATTTCTGTTAGTTTGTCCATTTTTTGTTCTATCCTATTTATTATTATTTGCGATTGTTGGGTTTCCTTTTCTTTTTCATTTTCAGTGGTCTGTTTCTTTTGGAGTTGTTCCTTCCTTAAATTTTCTTCTTCTTGTCTTATTCTGTCAGTTTCATTAATTTGTACTTGGTCACTTTCACTGTCTTCATCACTGTTTGCATATTCTTTGTCTTCTTTTCCTGATTGTGTGTTTGTTTTCCTGCACCGCACACATTTCCAGTCTTCACGGCTTTTGATACTTTTTGCATTCCATGTTTATACTGTTATTTTTGCACATTTAAGATGGTATTTTGCAGTGCATTTCCCACAAGTCACATTATCATTTTGGTTGCTACGTTTTTCTTCACAGTCTCCACACCTCATTTCTCACTTTTGGTTTGGTTTCAATCTTCAGGTTTGTAATTCAGTTCGACTTTGGTTCAAATTTTTCGAAATTTTTTTTTTATTATTATTTCGTCTTGATGAACCCTCCTTAATCTTCTTGGCTGAATTGCCTCAAATGTTTTCGTTTTCTTTCTTTTTTCGATCGACTTCCGCAGCTTTTTTCTTTTATTTCTTCACGCTGCATTATTGTGATGTCATTTACCAACATTCCTTTTAGTCGTCATACATGAATGCTCTAATGGTGGTAGTGATTTTCGTTTTAGCTTCGTCACTTCACAATTTCTAATGTCAATAACTTAGTCCATATAGCACAAAAAACTCTCCTAATGTTTCAGATTGAACACTGTTGTTATGTACACGTATTTCCAATCAATCTGCTTCATACACCATTCCTACCTTATAAATTTTGTATTTTCTTCAGTGCTCATGCAACGTTGCTCCCGTCACCAAGCCCATCAAGTATAAATAATAATAATAATAATAATAATAATAATAATAATATAAATTTATTGCTATGTATTCTCGAAGTCCTTACGGGCTCGTGTGACAGCAACACATACATAAAACACATATATCAACAGTACAATAGTACACCTTGTAGACCAAAATTTTAAATAAAACAAATTATTGCGACAAATGTGAATGTTATTAAACACTGTACTTTATTGATTAACAAAAGCCATTTAAACATCTTTGCACAGAAATTCTTTCAATTTGGGTTTTAACTCTTCAATACTGTTGTGTAATAATAATAATAAGGTTTATTTGCCAGAACACAGCAAAAGGGTACAGGTGGTGTTTTGTCAACCCAATTATGCCTGCCCACGTAGTAATATACAAGGTTATACCCATTTACACATTAGGAATAGGTAGACAGAGAAATCTTGTTAGTAGTTCAATTATAATAAAGATAATAAATCATATTTGTTTAGCTTTGTCTTGAAACATTGAATGGATGGAGGTCATAACAACGTCACTAGGTAGTGCATTCCACACGTGTATCACTCAGTTTAAGAATTTTCAAAGAATGAACCCTCGTTTTAACTTCTTTTCTAAATAACGTTCGTAAATTTTTAATCATTTGTTCATGAACTGAACCATTAGCAAAAACATTTAGTACATTTTGATAACCTGCTTGATAAGATTTCCTTTTTATTTGGGCTAGTTCAGACAAGCCTGTCCAGTTTTCTTTCCATTTTTATGTATTCATTATTGATTTACGATGTTTGAGATTGAGGGTTTTCCCATGCGACTAATGCTGGTCTTCCAAAACTACAATGAAAACTTCGAACAAATAGTTTAGTTGCTGGTTTCATTTAGAATATTATACCATGATGAAAAACAACTCTTGTTGCTCGAAGTTTCCATTATAGGTTTAGAAGACCGGCATTAGTCGCATGCGAAAACCCCAATCTCAAAAGCCGTTGTAGCATTTTAACATGCATATACAACTGTAGTAATAGCCAATGTAATCTTCAACAAAGTGTGAGTGCTGTGTGATAATTAAATTTATTTTAAATCTAGATTAGTCCTTTGTTAACTGTTTTTTTCTTTAAATTGTGTGTGATTACAATTAGCTGTAATTGTTTAGAATAACCCACGAATTCGAACCTACCTCCGTGCTACTCAGGTTACTTTTTCATCTAAAATGATGACAGTCTAATTTCACTCTGGAGTGAATGATCCTTCTAGTACCGATTGCATCATTAATAGGTCTAATAGTGACGAAATCTGCAATAAATTCAGAGTGGCCAACCCTGAAAGCATAATGCCATAGAGAGACACCAATAGGGAGTTGGGTATTACCATTATTATTTATTAACATTATCATTGACGTCATGAAACGACACGTAAACAAGATAGTCGGTTGGCAAGAGGTGGTAAAAAAAGTGCCACCAGCATAGTGGTAAAGAGAACTAGTTCTGTGAGTAATTAGAGTAACCCACACACAGTGTAATCACCCCCTATGGAGAATGGGTGCAACGCTCATTCAGCACCAGTTATGTACATGTGAATAATCCTTATACCAGGTGTCCTAAAAGTCAGGGGTCACCCGAGTGATATAACCAGGTGATATATCCGGGTGATATACCGAGGAATTTTTTCTTTGTTCGTGCTGATGGTATACCATGCTGGCGTACTATCATGAAGAAAGATAAAATTCCTGGTATATCAGCATGACCCCCCCTGTGTATCACGACCCCTGACTTTTAGGACATCTGGTATATACAAGTACCCTCACAGTAAATTCAAACCACTTCACAGTTAACGCTCCCAAGTTGAATACGTAGTAGATACACATAATAGTTAGCACACGGCAATCCCCCTCCTCATAGAAACCAAAATGTTGCACCACAGAATAATACAATATCAAAAAATTACTAAAGAGATGGAATCAAAATTTAAAGATCGTCAAAATATTCGTGCCTTGACATGCACAGATTTAGACAGTGATTCCCCTCCCTCTTTAGTATAAGAGCTTCAGTCCTGATGAACCACTAGTTTCTTTATCTAGTGCAATCTTACGCTGCACAGCAGAACCTATGAACGATGGCTCACATATACAATTTGAGGACACAATAATGTCGGACAGTCATTATTTTGCAATTTATTTCGCGTGTCGACATCCAAAGGAATTGAGGAATCGGCACCCAGAGCTATCTCACACTCATTGGCGCATTGGTCACACTCGACTTACTCACTGTTTCCTTTTGCGGGGGGTTGACCCTCCTGAATGTTATTGGTGTCGGCGGCCACTTACGGCCCGGCACATCCTTGTTGATTGTTGCCATCTTGATGGTTTTCGTCGTCGTTTCCATCTTCCGCATGACATTGTGCGTCAATTGGGCGATAAGTCTGTCCTCCTGTCCGGTGTTTTTCAATTTTTGCAGGAGGTACAGATGTATGACAAGATTTAGGTTAGGGGTTTGAATAATATCTCTGTAATGTGTGGTGCAGTGGCAACCCGGACGACTGCACTGTGACTGAGGTTGGCGCTAATGACCAAGCTGTCGACGCGCCATTAAGCCTCATTCCCCCCCCTATCTGAATGGGTCTTGTAACACTCTGTAACTAGTGCAGATAATCTCCACCTTGCTATGCTGCAACACAAACGTAAACAGGAGCTTCAAGACCACCCCATCCATCGTCTGATACAACCGGATGTGCATGTATTTGACCAACAGCACTTTTTTAACACCAAATTATCAGATGTTTCAACGAAATGACGCAAGTTGCCGTCCCGACTCATTACGTATGCAAATATTCAACACCATTTTGAGTTGATGTGAAAGTCACAAATCAAACTGGGTTTGTCAATTTCAAAGCAACGGTTGTTCATATGAGAATTAGGTAACAATCGCTTGTGTTTTCTCAATAACGTAGTCTTGAGTTATGCAATAGCAGACTCAGTGATGTGCATATTTGTGTTCGTGGGAATAATTTGCGTGGAGATATTCCTGTTGTAGTATGTGGTATGATGCGCACAAACAGTTTTGCATAGCAATTTCAGTGCTCAAACCAGCAGTTTGACTTGCTTTTGGCGATCGTTTAGGGCTCTTGACTACGTTTTCAGATGCACCATTTAAAACTGGAAAATACAGAATGTTTGTGATATTGTGTATACCACACTCAATCAAGTATTCTGCAGAAACGAACTTACGTCCATTATCGGAAACTGGAGTCTTATAGATACCATAAGTAGGAAGCAGTTCTCTGAAAACACGAATAATACTTGGACTAACTTTCAATTCATGATTAATACAAATGGAAATTTAGAACATGTAACCAAAATTTACCAAAATTTGTAACTGCTGATTGGCCCCACAAAATCAATGCTAATCATATCTCAATAGGCCACTTCCAAACATGCTATTTCGCAAGCGTTCTTTGTTACATTGACAGTAGTGGTCGGACAAAAAAGAAAAAACATATTCGAATACTCGCAAAAAATATTCGAATATTCGAATATCACCGCCCTTCCTCCCCCACCCCAGAAATAGTTTTTCATCAAAAATCTAAGTTTTATTTAGTCTATTGACAATGCAAGGCATACGTAGTGTAACTACAAGTTTAATTTAAAGATACAGTCCTCCTGGTTGGTTTTCCTGCACGGCTCACTTTTGCAACATTAGTTCAGACATGTGTAAATATTGCACACGCATTCATTCTCCTATTTACCCCATCGTTATAAACGGGATTGCTACATTAACTCTAACATATGTAAAATGTCGCAAAGGTTTTGCGACCATGGTCCTCGAAGTTAGTGGGAAAGTACGCCCTTTTACTCTACTAGGCAATGCCACTTGGAAGGTATATGTAACACTGGGCCCCCCCCCCCGGGGGGGGGGGGGGGGGGGGGGGACATGGAATGACCGTAATTAACGAAGATATCTTTCCCTTTCACGTATGATACTGAAGTTGACGTCATCTACCAACTGGCTACCACAGCCATGGTTGACTTCCCCATTCTTTACTTTTTAAATATTGTAGGTAGAACTGCTGCGTGCACTCGTAATCTTCAATATTTTTCGACTAAACTTGGCCAGATGGTAGATTACTGGGCACTGGCAAAAATAAGATGCCACCAAAAAAACCTACAAAAGAAGTTATATCTGAAACAAAACCAAATCAAATTAGTGACATCAGAGCAAAAATGGCTGCTACCAAGTTGCTGCAATAGTTGCCAAGCTATTCCCACCGACTATTACTTAGCACGTTAAATGAAAAACTGGAGCATTTGCTATGGGTTGTAGCATTGTCAGGTTTTTCATTTAACCTTTGACCTAATAGTCGGTGGGATTAGCATGGCAACTAATGTAGCAACTTGCTGGCAGCCGTTTTTGCTCTGATATCGCTTCTTTGATTGGCTGAAACTTGGCAGGTTCTTTCACTCTTGTGGGTTTTATTTCAGATTAAAGTTAACTGAAGAACAAATAATTTTAGCTTGCGTCGCCATTGGAATAAATTCAGTGTATCCTTCTGCCCATACGCGTACTGCCAAAGAAACACAACTATGGAAATAACCTTTGGGGAAAGTGCAGCACAGAACAAAATGGGTTTCCCCTTTTATTTACATTATCATTGATATCATGGAGCATCTCATGAACATGATAGTTTGTTAACAAAAGGTGACGCAACAAGCACCACCTGTGCAGAATTAGAATTAAAGTACTAGAACTAGTTAATGCGGTTAATTAGAGTAACCCAGAGACACTGCAAAATTAGCAAATAGAAACTACAAATTGTTGGCACTGATTCAGAAAAATAAAATATAAACGATCAAAAATAAAAGACCTGAAGTGTTTCAGTAAGGAATTTACATATATGGAGTTAGTAACTCACAAAATTTGTTGAGTTACTAGCTCTGTAAATTTAAATGTTTCTATTTAAACTTTTCCGATCGAATTCAGCGTAAGGTCGCATGGCAATAATTTAGTAGGCTATAGTAGGCTATATTATGGACTGTCGCCTAGTCCATAATGAGGAATAAGTAGTAGATATCCGTGAGCCGATGTCGATTTAACGGTTATAATTGCGAGGGAGCGAGAAACGGCTAGTCCACTATCGAGGGGGTGGAGGGAGTCACGAGTGGGCGAAGCCCACGAGTGTCTCCCTACAGCCCCGAGATAGTGGACTAGCCTTTCGAGCTCAAGAGCAATTATAACCGTTAAATCGACAACGGCTCACAGATATGTATTTTAATGCTAAGGTGTGACGTCGAGCAAACATCTAGTTATTTGAGATTAAAAAAAAATTTATTTGAAAATTTTATTTGTGAAACATGACGTAAATTCCTGAACTCAAACTTCCGGTTTAAACTTCCTGTCTGCGAAATTCTCACGTACGCGAGGACGTCCCTATATCCAGTCCCAGTCACCGACGTTTGTGTTTAAGGTAAAACCGTATTTTTTCTACTTTATTAGTTTAAATAAGATATAGCGTATAAAATACGCTATTCGCTCGAGTCTCGTAGGTTTTTAGGTGTGTTTTAGAAGGTGTCAGTAGGCTAGTTTTCGTACCGTCAGAAAGAAAGGTTGTCGGATTCGGCTATTCATTCATGGATGGGGGTGGGGAGGGAGCTAGCATCGTACGCGAGGTGTTTTTTTTTTTTCGTGTTAGTGCAGAAAATGTCGCCAGGTTACAAATGTGCTGTTCGCTTGTGTATCGTATGTTTTTAGGTGTATTTAGGTGTGTTTACAAGTGTCGGTAGCCTAGTTTTAGTACTGTCGGAGCGAAAGGTATTGAGCCATTTTTACATGGGTGGGGTTCTAGCATAGTAGCCTACGCGAGGTTTTTTCTTTTTTCGTGTTAGTACGATAAATGTCGCAGGTTGCAAATGTGCTTATTTATGTTGGTTGAATTTGTGTTGTGTACGGTAGTTTTGCAAAGTATGTCACGTGGTAGAGCAGTGGTTGTGTAGAGCGCGGAAAGAGTGTTAGATTATCCAAAAAAGTGTTAGATTATCCAAAAAAGTGTGGGTTATCAAAATTAACCCATGGTAACGTGTGTGGGTTTTCAGATTAACCGTATATAACGGCTACACTTTTAGCATGGGGATGTGTTGGTGTGATGTCACCGCCGTGCATTAAACATAAATAATTCTGGTAATACATAATTTGTGACCCTGGCTTTATTCACGGCTAATTCTCTGAGATTATTTCGTAAAGCACGAATTCGGTTTTTATTTTCCCCTAAAATGGCGACATTTAAATTTTCAGTACGCTTCTACTGTAAATTCTTTGGTGGTGATTGAGGCTTTATGACGTCGTCGACAGCTAGGTCATTAGTGCCAACTTCAGTAACAGTGCAGTGATACAGGTTGCCACTGCGCCACACGTTACAGAGATGTTGCATAAACCCCAAATCTATTACCTACCTAGATATGTACCTCCTGAAAAATTAAAAAAAAAACCCGGACCAGAGGTCAGACTTATCGCCAAAGTGACGCGCTATGTCACGCGAAAGATGGAAACAGCGATGAACACAATCAATAAGAAATTGCCATAAGTGGCCATTGACACCAACGACATTCCTCAGGGATAACCTCCCTCAGAAGGAAAGAGTAAGTTTGGTCTGACCAATGCGTAAACAGGCCAACACCACGGCGACTGCTGCGATCAGCAGAGTACCATTCCTGGATAGAGCCTTTTATAGCCTGCAATTTATTGCTGTCATGTCTGTCCCACAAGACTTGCCAAAAAGTGTGCAATCCGAAATATAGAGTTGTAAAGGCGTCCGAGGGAATAAGCCGAAATCTACATCGAGAGGACCAAATAGGAACCCTTTCACTGCAGAATCAGTGTGCTCATTCTCAACTATCCCAACATGGCCCGGGATCCAAGCAAGCGGGGAAAGCAGAGATAATTGTCCACCTCGTGAAATGCAGCACAGACTAAGTCGATAGTGAACTAAGCCTAATAATGAACGAATTGTATTTTGAAATCGAGATTACTTTTTACAAGGAATCTTACCATTTCATTACCTACATTTATTTTGCATCACTAGTTTCCCACCCACAAAAGCAGTTATTCTACTGTTCGCAGTGATTCAGTGAGGTAGTCTATCAAGCATATTTCCGCAATGAACGGGCGATATGAAAGCTTATTTTTCTGTCTTCAGGGTGAGAGGCGGTAGTATCTCCCGTTTTCACATCCAAAGATAGATTTAATTCAAATACGAACCATGATCACCGGATCCATTGGATGTTTCTAAGTGATATTTAAATTTATGAAATGCAAGATGTTTCAAAGAGAAACACTGTTATGCAGCAAGGAACCAATCCAAATTTTCTTATTATTTTTCGGTAAGGGCGAATTTTGAGATATGATTTGTAGTAAATAATCAGCTTTGCTGTCCGCTCTTATTAAGTGAAGTACTCAGTATCCGATTGGGCCGCATGGGAACCCTATTACAGATAGCCCTTCTTTACCCAATTTTTTTGTTGAAAAATTTGATATGAATTCGTATTTCGTATGAGAATTGGCCCTCTAAGTTGCAGGAAATCAATTTAACTTCATGCCGATTTATTAAAAACGCACTGGCTTACCCTGCAGGGGAAGTTTGAAACACTCCCCAGCTCCCTGCGAGCCTCCCCCCCCCCCGCATGATGTCCCCCGAGGTCCCAGCAATAAATTCCCGGGGAGGCCCGACCCCTTCCTATCCAATCCTGGAAACACTAGATAAGCTATTCTTTCGACTTTTCATGCTGCTTACGTTTATAAAGCTTTGTAAAGTGGATAAAGGAACATGTGGATGTACATAATTTTTTTTTGCATTAGATAATTGTACATAGTAATGAAGACCACATCGTAGAAAAATATCGTATACAGCCTAATGATATTTTATTCGACGAAAATATAGTTATGGTACTCAGTATGCAGACTACACAGGTACAGTAATTAAAATCTCAAGTTTATTCATCATTTTGTTGTAGCTTGTTATGGGGCCTTAAATTTGGGGCTCTAACATTGGATCATCACATGAGTCTATATAGGATGATATCGTTAAAATGTATTTATTGCTTCCCTGTCCTTAAGGACGATAGCTGGCCAGAAGATAGTATGGTTCTTATGCTAACCAAATCCTCTTACCATCCTCTTGCTAAAAAAATTTTGACACCTAGACCCCTACTCTCAAAGCTTGTCCATGTTCCTACTAGGCTTTGACTTTTAGACCCTTACTCTTAACATTTAACTATCGGTTTTTGTTTATTAATCTGTGTTACTTTGAGAATTGTAAGAAATAGATTTATAGCTTTTGCCAAGCCGAAAGTGTGGTGGAGGGCAGCCGTTAGGAGTTAGTAATGATGACGGCACATTCATTGTTTCAGTTGGCAACAACTATATCGTTGACGTTCAATATTTGAAGGAAATCAAACGATAATAAGGAAAATTTCAAAACTGCCACCTGGTTTCATTTTGGAGGCCATAACATATTAATAGTTACGATGGCACACACTTGTTTCATCAGTTGATGCCAACCATATTGACTCCTATTTTAAATTTGAAGGATATCATACGATAATAAACATAATTCCAAAATGGCCACCTGATTTCAAGATGGTGGCCGTTAGAATTTTCTAGTAACAATGGTGCATTCCCTTTTTCAGTTGGGATCAGCCTTATCATCTATGTTCTAAATTAGAAGAAAATCGGACTCTAATAAGCATGTCATACGGGCCACCTGATTTCAAGATGGTAACCATAAAAGATTACTAGTGGCGTTGGCACATTCATTGTTTCAATTAGTATCTACTATATCATCTACATTCTAAATTTGAAGGAAGTCAGACGATAATATTCATAACTTCAAAACCATCCGATTTTTAGATGGCGGCAATAATATTACAGATTAATAACGATGACGGCTCATTTATTTCTTCAACTGGTATCAACTATTTCTTCTTTGCACGAAATATGAAGGAAATTTGACAAAATACGCGTAATGTCAAAATGGCCACCTGATTTCAAAAAGGCGGTCATTAGAGATTACTAATGACGATGGCACGTTCATTTTCACTTCATATCACCTATTTCGTCTCCATTTTAAATTCGAAGAAAATCAGACAATAATAGGCATAATTTCAAAATGGCTACTGATTTTCTCACGGCAACAATTACAGATTAATGGCGACGATGTCAACTGGTATCAACTATTTCTTCTACGTAATAAATTTGAAAAAAATTGGATGATAATAAGCATAGTTTCAAAATGGCCACCTGATTTCAAGATGACTGCCGTTAGAGATTACTAGTGACGAGGACACGTTCATGGTTTCAACTGGTATCAACTAAATTGTCTACATTCTAAATTTCTAAATTTGAAGGATATCGGACTACAATAAACATGTTTTCAAAACGGCCACTTGATTTCAAGATGGCTCCCCGTAGAAATTACTAGTGATCAAGGCACTTTCATTTTTTCTATTGGTATCAACTATTTCGTCTTCATTCTAAATTTGAAGGAAATTAGATAATAATAAGCATAATTTCAAACTGGCGGCCTGATTTCAAGATGGCGGCCATTACAAATTAATTAATTTTTCACTTCATAGCAGCTAATAGCTGGCTCATCTATGTGCAAAATCTGAGAGTTCGGAATTTTTTAAGTGGCAGACATAGGTTAGAAACACACTACATTCATCCGCAGATTGTAGGATTTCTTTCTACACCGAACAGTGGGAGCAATACATGTTATGGTGTAGATTCGCATCTACACGGAATGCGAGCGCCATTCCTACTCAGAACATTAGGAACTGCATCTGCACAGAACGCTACCTTTAGTGCTGACATGCATTAACATTTAACAAGGGTAGGCTTTGTGAGCATACCAAACAATATTCAGGAATGTAACAAGAATCTTATCTACACCGACATTACTGAATTTTCTATTGCTTTATGAGCGTTGGAAGAATTTGGTTACAGAATTTGGTTTGAAAAGACACGTGCTCACATAGAAAGCTATGATATGAGCCTATTCCCATGATTTTAGGTGGTGTAGTGTGACCTGAAGAGAGGACAGACGAAAGGTGCATCTCCAGGCCTTGATTAGTAGACTAGTTTGGAAATTTGGAGTCTAGCTTGACTAGTCAACGCTAGATTATAAATTTAGTTCTCAAAGTTGAGATTTTAATACGGACACCCTAGGCTGACCCAATTACTAACCGTTAATACTTTTTACACTCAGCAAGCAATGGACATGATCGGAAATCTAAATTCACATTATGCGTTTATCAAGATGACAAAATGGTGGAGTGAAACTAGAAGTATTCTTTTTCTGTCGCCCTTCCGTTAGGGAATTATGTAAAAAGTGGAGTAAAACGTTAATTTTTTTTGATCTTGCCTCCAACTTTCAAGTGTACTAAATAAAAAGAGTGCTACCCTTTATCCATTATTATCACTAATTATTAGGGGTGTAAATTGGTTTTCACTGGCAGCTCTAAACTGGCTTTCATTAACCCCATGTTGCATACAGTTGCCTGTAGGTAACAGCTGACTAAACGTGAAAAAACTAAGTCCCATTGCGCACTGCAAGGTTTGTGAGGGGACCCCAGGGACCCCGAGCAAAGCGATTAGCAACAGCCTAGTGGTCAGCGTCCTGTAAGCTTTGTGAGGGCAGCAGGAGCAGCAACAGCCTAGTGGTCAGCGTCCTCGTCTCCAAACCAAGCAAATGCTGGTTCGAATCCCACGACTGACCCAACTATCATTTGGTCCTTCAAAAAAGTATCAGAAAATAATTCATGCAACTAAGGGTTAAGAACGGGTTTACGTAAGGGCAATTTTCTTGCTCACTACCTTTTACTTGGTTAATGCTAAATCTGCTGGCTGCTTCTCGCCTTTACCGGCGAATGTGGCTTTCGAGTTGTCTATACGTAGTAACCATGACAACAACGCGGACACTGATATTCTTCTCGTGTCTCACGCCAAACGAGTCCCGACACGACGTACGATGCGTGCAACATGACAGCGTCGATTTATGACAACAAGCAAACAATTTTTACTGCAGTACAAACCGACGGATTAATTTCTGAAAACTACAGCGGCTATTTTCTGAAAAGAAAATATTGTTGTAATACGTTCGATTCCGGTGCGATCGAAAGGAAGTAGTGTTGCTGCTGTTAGTGAAAGCCGAGTTTACAGTTGTGAGTGAAAATATGAAAATATTGTTGCTGTACTCCAATTCTTTGCGATTCAAACCTGGGCATTGCAGTTCTCAATTAAATCCAAGTTTTTTGAGCTCCTGCGCATTGAGGTACGATTAACATAATAATGTGGTTTTCCTTAAAGATAAGGTCTTAGATTGTACAAGAAAAAGAGAGACTTGCTTGCATAATCTCGGACTCGTCTACACTTTGCAGTCTCATACTTAAGATTGTCGATTTTACCCTATCTTATTACAATTTTTAACAGTAAGATAACTAGATGACTACAGTGACTATAAGGTGACTAGATAGTTTGACAAAGACTAAAAGCCCATTTTCCCTGAATCAATAATAATTCCTGTGAATCATACAATTGAACATTCTAGTACGTCATAATTTAATTAGGTAAATATTTGAAATTTGGCATTTCACACAATTTCGGATGACCTTTTAGGTTTCTCAATATTTCAACATTTAGTTAATATGTAAATTTTTTCTTGCTTTGTTTCCATAGCTTATTCTACGCAATACCTGGAACAGTCCATGCAGTGACAGCCAAACATCACCGAAATGCATAAACGCATGCATAAATCGCCACATCCAGTCTAGATCTATATTGATATGTCGGTAAGAACTGTTTAGAATTGTGCAAATATTGATGGTACATTTTATTTTTTTTAAATGAATTTAATAATTAGGTATAAACAGTGATGTGGCGGCAAATAAAAATGGCGACTTGAATCTCAAATCCGAAAATGAAATATACACAAAAGGGTTCTTGTTTAAAATTTATTCAAACCAGATTGGAAATATGGGTGGACAAATTGCGATCAGATGAGAATTTAGAGTTGTGAAAAAAGGTACACTACCAAAATCCAAAGAATGTGGTCTAGGAAATCATAAAATTTCAAGAAGGTTTCTTCGTAAAGTGGTCCCACGACAATTCTAACCAGGATAATTAGGATCTGTATTAAGTACGGCCCGTGCAAAAATTCCGTATCGCGAAGAAAAATATACAAACATGCCAAAATGGGTTGATATGGTTATGTAAATGCTTACGTGGAAACGTGGTAGCAGATGATGGTGAGAGTGGATGCTTGAAAGGTAGCGCATAGGCGGAAAGATGCTTCCCTTCTAATGGGGGATAAGGGAAGACCCGTTTGGCACCTGTGATAGTGCCTAGTTTGAACAGTGGGGGAGGGGGCATATTTCACGCCAGAATGATTAACATCCTAAATCCTGCCTAATCAGAAATACCGAAAACTCACTGCCGGACCACATGAAACTCTGACAGTATGGTAGCAGAAATTGGGGGCCGCTCTTTGCGAACTATAAACATTCTATGGCCACACGAATCTAAACTACCGGAAACTCAGCACCTGATATGCGAATCTTAACCAGAAACCAATTCCAGAAAACAATTCTTGAATTACTTGCCCCGAAAACAATTCCTAAATTGTTAACTGGCAATGCTTACAGCAATTCCATTTATTTAAACAATCTATTGTTAGCAGTTGTTGGGACCGAACAGTCTGAGGCCGATGGTTTGTTACCTAATTGTCGGAGATAGCAGGACCAAATTGTCTGGCACCCTGTAAAACTTCAAACGAAAAGAAAAAAATAATCTGTCGAAATGCTCTGTTTAACGATCTCTCGCCTTAAGTCGTACTTCTGTTGCAACCATACGATATTAAAAAAAAGATTTATGGGTAGAATTGTAGCTCGTCTTTAGGTTCTGTGTCGGCGTGTTGCCTTCACTGGATTGTGCATGGTGGGAAGAGTTCTCTTTCAACAATCTACTATTTTTGTAATGTTTGTTCCTTATAGTGTTTTTCCTTGAATGAATGGAGGGATAGGAACAAAACGAACCGGAGTCTTCTCTCTAATCGCCTTTTCAAAAATGTAGGAAATATTTTAAAGATTTATATGATATGGTTGTTGAGGGTATTACTACAGCCTATCTGTAATCGTGCTGTGATTATTTTGGGTCAGACAAAACCCACAAGTCCACAGCTCATGAAGGATATATTAAATAAAAAATTAAATGTTGTACTTCATGTACTTCATGGATGCACATTGATCCGGAAATACTGAAAAGCAGGTTATTAAGTTAATAGTTAATTTAATAAATACAGACGTAAACCGATTTACGTTGCCTTTTGGACTTATATGTCAGACGGCCTGAGCAGGGAATCGAACACACGACATTTGAAACCAACGGCCGAGGTCCTACCACTGAGCCGTACTGACACGGCCCAAAGGAAACGTCCGTAGGTAACGTTTAACACGTGCATTTATTCATTTAACTGAAAAGCAGGCTTGCTCTCGCAAACGCACCCACGTGTGAAATGGCACGTCAATTTTATTTTTTATTTAACATAGATCTTATTAACTGAAAAGATGTTTGACCCACTTCACGAATGCTACTTTGCCAAACCTAAACCGAATGACACGTCACCAGACCCCCATCTATTTTTACTATATATCGAAGCCTAATTTGACGAGGTTGGTATACACATACGTAATCTAATGGTCGTACAGAACAGTGAAGGTGTAACGTTTTCTTTTTTAAACATGAATGATGCTTGTGACTGGATGTTTAAACGTGACTGTGGGAAGAAAAATGACGAAAATGGAATCGAGTGTAAGAATTCTCTAGTGCACTACTGCAAAGGATACAATAGCTACCACATTTTAAAATACCCACACCCATTGCGTACAACACACTGTTATTTTCAGCGGTGCAAAGTTGTTGACATTGAAGTGGTAGAAGTGGTAGAAATGGGAGGGTTCACTTACAAGTTCATGGACTCTCAGAGCTATTTGGCTACAAAACTTGCTGCTCTGCCCAAGATGTTTGGTTTTGAGGACGTCGTGAAAAAGGTTTTTTTTCCTCATTCTGAAAACACAGAAGAAAACCATCACTACAACGGACCTTTTCCGCTGACCGCTGGGTTTTAAGCTGAAAAGATGCCATCATCCACCAAAAACAAATTTGAATCATGGCATCGTAATGAGAGTGCACGATACGCAGCCAATCCTACCTGTGTAGACGATGTGGCCGTACTCAGAATACTTGTGAACGATTTAAGACAATGTTCTTAGATCTGACAGGAATCAGTCCATTTAAAGTTGTCATCACTCTTTCCAGTGCATGTCACAAGGCCTAACAAAAGTGTTGGATGAGGCCAAACACTTTGCCATGCTACGTTCATCCACTACACACAGATGTAACAGCGTCATTGCACAACAATGGATACAGTGGATACAACATTCTATGGGTCGTGTGTTGAGACATTCCCACTCTGGAGGAGAACACCATATCGGCCTCTACTACATAGATAGCTTTCACAAAGCTACCAAAACGGTGTACGAATTTTTGTGTGATGTTTGGCATGGCAACCCTGCCAAATATTCTGAACTGGCCTTCAACATAGTACAACAAGCCAGCATGGGTGAACTGTTCCAACAAATGATGGATCATGAATGTTATACTTGTAGTGTCAAAGTTATACAGTTGTGAGTGTGTGGGAGAATCAGTTCAAAAGAATGAAACAACAGAATCCTGCCATCAATGCCTTCTTCACCAAACAGAAAATAAAGGCTCCACTTTCACCATGAGACGCATTTTGTTGGTGGTAAAACAAATACGATACAACTCTATTACCGTGTGACTGATGGTGCAAAAAGTGGCATATGGGATGTCAAATCTTTGTACCCCCATATTAACAAAAATGGTATAATACTACTCTGACACCAAGAAGTACTGATTGGCGTCCCTTACGTTAGAGAAGTGCACTACGGGGTTTTTTATGGTACGATACTTCCTCCCACCCGACTATTACACCCTGTCTTACCTTTTCACAGTAATGGAAAACTCGTGTTCCCGATGTGTGCTTTGTGTTGTGAGACCTTGCAGCAATCTCCTTGACATTACAACGACCAAGAACGTGCCTTGAAGGGTACCTGGTGTATTCCCGAAATCGAAGCAGTGTTGGATGCAGGGTGCACAGTTATCGACACATTCCAACTATGGCATATTGTTGAGTGTGCCGTTAAAAACGAAGTCTATCTAGGATTGTTCATGGAGAGCGTGGACACGTTTCTGTGAGTGAAAGAACAAGCTAGTGGTTACTCTCCTTGGATGGAAGGCGACCCCACCAAACAGCAGGCATATACTGACAATTTCGAAGACAAGGAGGGTATCACACTGGATCTTACTGCCCTCCAATACAACCTTGCACTTTGCTCTCCGGCGAAATTTTCTTTTGAATAGCTGCTGGGGGAGGTACGGCATGGCAACCAACAAACCTACCATGGAGTATGTTACAGACGTCTTTCGTTGGCACCAACTCATGAACACTGAAGAGTTTGAAATAACACAAGTGTCTGTTATCAATGAGGCAAATTTGATGGTGACATGCATGTGTACATTGTAAACAAGTTTATCACAGATAGGCTCCCCCCTTAAATTACCTCGTGGGGGAGTGTGGTGTATGTGGTGCACCATGCACCTTTGACTGTAGCATTACATCAATGCCATGGTGGCGACTCTTTGTATTACCATCACTGTGCTATATAAAGGAAGGACAGCAGGTAATTCTTGCTGTCCATGGTTCACCGTCAGGAGGTGTTTTTAACTCAATCATTTAGTGTTCACTTGATATTCTTCAACAGCCAAAGTAGATTTCTGTTTAAAAAATTTATCACATGCATCATATTTAAACACTGTTTCACTAGATGTGTACGACTGCGATCCTGTAAATGTGTTTCAATTTTTCACTCAACCAACATTTGGATAACGTTTCTCCTTATGGACGTACACATGTTTCTTCAAATCATCTATCGTGGGGAAATGACTTGCAGCACAATTCATGCACAAATGCCTTCATGAGTGCATTTGTGTTGCACTAGGCTAATTTTGTGTTTCAAACTTTCGGCGCACTTTGTACATTTGAATGTTTTTTCACGAGTATGTACAGGCCTTGTGCAGTAAAATTAGAATTATGTTAAAACATTTATTGCGTACATCACACTTAAACTGTTTTTTACCTGAATGTGTACGACCACGATCCTGTGAATGTGTTTTAAGTGTAAATGCAACCGACATTTGAATTTTTTTTCTGTACTGATACAAACATGTTTCTCCAAATCACGCATTGGCGCAAATGCCTTGCAGCACAATTCATATCTGAACACACTTTTGCCCGTAAGCGCTCATATTCATCGATTCGTCATACGAACTTTAAAATTGTGCGTGCTCATTGTGTCTCTCTTGATGAAGCTTAGCAACCTCGGAGTCATTCTCAGCAGCATCCCTTGCCTTTTTTTTCTGCTGGCTGTTTTCTTGGGTTGCGACTCTAAATGCCATTACAGAAATCGTAATTTTGGAATGTGGGGTACTGTATAGAATAAATGTTTGTTTGGCTTTAGCCATTGCAGAACACATCACCATCACATTGTCACGTCAATTCATCTTGACGTAGCTTTGGATTTCCTGGCGTATGCCTGGCGTATGCCTTTGTCTATCCATTCATTAATGCCATGGCCTACTGCGATTGAAGCTGCATTAGTGGAGAGAGAAACGCAGTTAAAGTTTCAGTTGGCATTGAAGCAAATGATGGTGTAGATGGCTGATAAATGACACCATATCTTGTCTGTGGACGTGGCAAGGAAATGAGTGTGGACTGGGAATGAGTTAATATGAGTTGTGAAAGCGATTTAGTGATCTTATGTATGAGGTACACCTGTGTCTTTGTCAAAATACACCTAAAAAACAAAACAAACGTCAGTATGACCACTCACAACCAGTATGTGACTAAAAAAAACACCCTGTTCGTCCGTGCCCCTATAATGACTTGTTCACCCTCCGGAGCTATCTTATGTTTGTGATATTTTATTTCAGATTGCCATTCATGGAAGAGATAGAAGGACTACAGTTGTGTGCCAGTGTAGAAGCTATTATCCAAACTCTAGCAGCTGTAAACAATGCTACCCAACAGTTTAACCAAACCGATTGTCTTTGTCCAGTAAAATGTAATGAAATTCATTACAAAATTAAGATAGAACATGATGTTACGCCAAATGCTTTTTGGAAACCTGCAAACACCTATGAAATGGGCTTTGTAATTAAAGTGTCTTCTAACAGGATCTCGATTATAAAAGAAGACGCCAGTTACAAATGGATGTTTTTCTGCTGCGACATAGGAGGGGCTCTAGGTCTCAGCATAGGTGTATGTGGCTTACAAATTTTGGAAGTCATCAGTACTGCATTCCTTTCAAATCAAAAGCAAGTAAAACAGAAAAACATACGTACCCGTTTCTCAGCCAAATACTGTAATACGTCAAATGTTCCTCGAAAAGATACACTTACTAGTATTGCAAATATTTTATCGAGTGTCCTTCCTGGAATACAGTTCGCGGGCAGCAGAAAAATTCCAGCTTGTATTCGTCATACGTGGAAAATATTTCTAGTAGGTGCCGTAAGTTTTAGCTTCTACTTAGCTTGGCAGTTTGCATTACTTTATTCATCTGAACCTACAGAAGATTTAACTAATTACGTCTTTGTGAAGACAGTAGAGATTCCTTCTGTGACTGTCTGTCCAGAGCATAACAGTGACTATCTACCAGTTGTGAATCCTTACTACTTTGAACAACAGTTTGGAAAAAAATTGTCCTTGGCTGCTGTTTTGAACTTATTGGCTGCAAAGGATATTAGTCTGGCAGACCTGTGGAACATTTCAAGCATTACTGCAAATGGCTTACTATATCGCCAATTAGAAAAGGTGAGGTAGCAAAACCGCGTTCGTCAGCTATTTCCAAAACGTCTGTCCTTTTCTTAAGTTTACAAAATTCTGAAAAATATCGTAAGAAGTTGGTGTTTGGTTCAGTAAAGAGAAAAACTATGCGTTAGAAGGAAGTGTCATATACAGTAAGCGACAATGAGTTTGTCCATTCAACAATGGTCTTTTTAACAATGAATTCTACAACAGCATGGCATGGTGCAGTATTGTTGTAAAGAATATTAGAAAAAACCAAATGGCCTGCAAGCAGGTCTCCATACATTTTTAGTTTTTAAGAAAACAAAGACACCGTTGTAGCATCTAGGGACTGCAGCGTAGACCACTATGCAGCAATCAAAATGAATAGAAATAAATAAATCAAGTGATATCATGTGGCCGGAAACGGCACACGATGACACATGAATTTATTTTTTCTTTTTCTTTATTTTTTCTTTTTCTTTTAGCTGGCTGCATTTCACTGTAGTCCCTGTGTGCTATGACGGGTGTTTGTTTATCTTCTGACGGTGGTTTCTGTTTTTAGTTCTTAATTCGTACGACAACTGCGGGGTGGGGGAGAATAGTCTTGTTTCTTGTTGCAGTTAAGTGATTTGGCGGATTTTAATTTGTCCACTAAAAAGCTACAAAGCAAACCAAGTCTTAGCACTGTTTTTAATAATCCCTGGTAACGTGCATAAAGGATACTGCATACCAAGACTGACAACAATACCCTACTTCTCTGTTCACGAACTGTGTGCTTCATTGTTAGTCGTATTCGCTGTTGTATAGACAAACTCGTTGTCGCCTACTGTACATGGCGCTGCAGAACGAATTTTTGTTTAATAACTTTGTTGTAGTCTTTGTCACGTGAACAAGCTGCTGACGTCGATGCCACAAATGAGTTTTTGTTATGGGAAAATCTAAATGATGTGCATATACAAGACGTTTATTTTTCAACGCTAAAAATATTTTTTTCCTATAATGAAAAATAATTACAGATATCAACAAATAATTTCCTGTATTTGTAATTCAGTTTCCAGTATCAACAATTTAGTTTCTGAAATCGAAAAAAAGAACTGCTGGCAATTATTTTTTATTATGCACCATTGTGTTGAGAGTTGCAGCTTCCGCCAGTGGCGTAACGTATAGGCAGGAAATGTAGACGCATTGTGTAGAGATGTAGACCCTGGTGGCGGTCGTCTGGTCTGTAAATAATTACGTCGTGAACATACGGATTGCTGAGTGAGACAAGCTTCATCCTTCCTTTCAGGCAGGGGCGGCTCCATGTCCGAGTTGCTACCCGGGCACCAGCTGGGCACGTGTCTAATTAACTGGCAGGGGCGGATCTAGGATTTTATAGTAGTGTGGGGGGAGGAAGGCAAGATGACCTTTGAGAACCCCGGGTTTTTTGTGTGGCTATTTCTAGTTTGTCCCGCGGATTGTGGTCAATTTTTCACTCTTTGACTTGAGATTGGGGGAAGAGTTCATTATGTAGGTAGTAGTCAAAAAGCTTGCACGAATACAAAAATAGCTTCAGCATCGAAAATAAGTGGGGAGGGGTGTTCGAGGAAGATTGCAGACCTCTAAAGGGGACCCCCCCCCCTTCCCCCGGTACATCCATCACTGGTCCCTTGCCACGAAGAATCTGGTGATAAAACTCCGTTAATAGTTAAATGAGTAGCTTCACCACTCCGCCAGATAATTGAAGTTCCTACTCTACTGTATCCTGCTAAACTTATAATTTTAAACAGTCAATCAAGAACATTTTAACATGCTTATGAAAACTGTTACACTGGCTGTTTAAAAGAAATTCCTGTTGTCTGGTGTATTCTGTTACTGTAAGCAGTGGGAAGTAAAAGCATTAGTCCAGCAGGATACTAATGTGGATTGACTGTTTATAAATCGTGGTAAATGTGATTAATATTTAAAGAAACATTTACAAGCTACGACAATGTTTCTGCAGACGCCGTTTGACATTGTCTTCCTAAAGAAACGCATGGGCTCTTAACCGTCTACCAAGCCAAAAAACACCAACGACACCAACATTAGCAACATGGCCCAGGTTGTTCACCAAAATCAACAGCCATCAGCGACATCAATGCTCAGATGTCAGCAACTAACCTATGTAGTAGGAAAGATACTACAACAATGTGTAGTGCAGCAAAGCTGGGTCTTTCCTTCAGCGCCCCGATGCATTGTGGTCAATGCTGTGCGTGCAGGGGACTGCTCAATAGTTGAAAACCTTATTAGCTGACGACTCGATAACTGATAATTTTTTTTACCAGGGCACGCCCGGGCACTGCTTGGGTTTGGCACTGCCCCTTGCTCTCATGTTTAATCTGAGGCCTAGGTCACGTTTCATATTGGGTAACAGTGGTTGGGATAGGCAAAGCGACAGTTGATGTATCATTCATTCGTAGGTAGGGTCTATATCCTCCGAGGAGGACTTTTTTGTTTAAGTATGATAGTTGAGTCAGTTGTGGGATTCGAACCGGCATTCACTTGGTTTGGAGAAGAGGATGCTGACCACTGGACTGTGCTTGCTCGCTTAACTCAGGGTCCTCGGGGACCCCACAAAGCTTGCGTTGCACCTGGAAATGCACTTTATCCACTATCATGTAGAGGTCTGGGTCTCAGGAGGATAAATAAAAGTTACAAAAAAACTGCCTAAGCAATACTATGTAGGCTGAACGACTTAATGGTCTTACTTTTTTCAGTGTGTGAGAGCCAATAAAATGAGCACAGACTTGTCACTGAAAACGTGTAAAGCACATTGAAAGCTCGTCAAAAACGATCAAATAAATATTGTAGCCTTCATTACGCTTTTATGGTGTTGAGTACAGTTATGGTATTTGCCCGTTTTAGATGTAGGCGATCAACGTATCAATGGTTTGCACAATACTTAAAACTTTGTAGGGTGGATTCACTGATGAAAAGTACAAGTGACTGGCATGTGGATTTAGCAAAGTAAAAACTTTGGCCCAGTCTAACTTTGTTATGTCACTGGGTTTACGTGGTGACAGGGAATCTCCAAACTATTATACACAGACATGTTAATAATTCGTACTGTAGTTTATTGTCTGCTGCGTAGTTTTGTTTCTTACAAACAGCTTCATAATACTAAGATGATTCAAGATTACAAGTTTGACATTCCCGTAGCTAGGGTAAATGGCACTTTTGGTCATTATGTTCAAGAGAATTTCTTTTTACCATTCTTTTCGAGCGAGTAAGAGTGTGTCATTAATGGAAATGCCTTTATTTATTGATCACCTGCCTTCCTGTATAGCCCAGTAATTTTAGGTTAAAACATGGAATTAATTCAAGGAAAGCTGAAAGTTGGCACATAAGTAGCTACCAGTGGGGTATTAAACATACTAAAAGTCCACTGGGCTAAGATGATTGCTTCCTTCGGTACATTGGAAAAAGGGTGGCTAGAGGGTTGAGTTGTTCACTTACTTTGAAAAGCATGACATTTTGTATGGATGAAGATGAAGGGTAACCGGAAATAAATAGCTATGATAGCAAATTCGAAATCTCCCCCCTCTATAAAAAAAACCTTTTTTTGGGCTGTACGTAACTCCTTAACCGTCAACAAACCAAAAGCATAATGTGATGCAAAAATGTTCAGCACACAATTCTAACAGGAAAGGTGATATACATCTTTTACGTAACCCTTCAACTCCAAATTCATATTTAAAGTATATTAAAGTTAATTCACGCGAATGCTACTTTTTTCACTTGGTTGTTATAGTGATTTTCGAATTCAAAGTGCTCTTGAGAACCCTCTGACAGACCGAAATGGACATCTTTAGAATTATCTAAAAAGTGGTGATGGATTCTTTCCATCAATCTTAATCTAAATTGTTGTAGAGGTTTGGGAGTAGCGACCCTAACGTGACATAACTAAGGTGTGGGGCTGTTTAATGTATACGAATATTGGTAATAAATTGACACGTGGTCAGGATTCAGTTATTTATGATTGTCAGTGCTAGTTGTCTTACACTTGCTCTGCCTGCCACGACTTTACCAAAATGAACCATAAATTACGTGATGAACGCTGATAGTATGAATTACAAGCACATGAAACTTAAATTGGGAGGACTGGGATAATTGGAGAGGAACAATATTGGTAATTGCTAATTTAATAGCCAAATGCAACTTACATGAATGGAGGATTGGATTGGAATAAGGGCTTTGGTTACACATTATTTATGGTACTTAAGACTATACCAATAGGTTGGCTAGGCAATGCATGCGCTTTACTATAGGTTCGATCTCATCATTACTTGGGTTCGATACATTATTGCATAACAATGCAGTACGCAAATGAAAGAATAACTTAGGAAGCAGGGCACACTGAAATATTCATCCAAGCTAGGTGAAGCACGAACTCATTACCATCACTGTTAACCCACTTGTAGCAACGTAAGGTATTTTTTAATTTTTTTTCAATTGAATTTTTTAAAAACATCTTGTCCTAAGTAAGTCAAGCTAGGGCAAGCAATGTAAGGTGTTTATTTTAATTTTGGTTCCTTTCAGCATAGCGACCAAATGTGGCAGAATTCCTTTCAACAAGGCAACCAGTTTGAGATTCCCATTTACTGAGACCTTAAATCGTCGTAGTATCACGAAATTGTTTACACACGAAGTGAAATTACACAGCAGACTATACTTTTAGATCACAGTCCCAAGAGCGCATTGGTTGGGGTTCTTGAGTCACTTCCCTGTCTCGCCCAATCTTTTAACATCAAATGACCTTTTTAACTGCCATTACTCCGCGGGGGAGTAGACTATACTGGGTACTAGCTTTTTTAGACTGAGGACAACAAAAACGGTCTTCAAAACTGGGAGCAAGGAACTCCGGAAAAAAGTCATCAAATTTTTTGTCAATTACTCTTGTTTCAGGTGTGCTCCCTTATTGATAGTCTGTGTACGCCCCTGCAAAGTACTAATTATTAGATGTTTTCAGGCAATTGTTTGGATATTCCCCATTGCAAAAAAAAAACGAAATTACGCAGCACACTATACATTTAAAAACATTCTCAAAGAGAACATTGGTTGGGGCTCTTGAACCAAGTTCAACCGCCCTCCACGTTTTAACCCTAAATGGTTTTTTTTTTCCTGTCAGTGCTCGTGCTCCCCGTTACGAGTAGGGTATACCAAGTACTTGATTTTTGGTCGGGCGCACAAACCAATCTTCAAAACAGGGGGAAAGTAGCAAGGAACTCCCAAAATAAAACATCATCAAAAAACTTTATTAAACTGCCCTTTTTTCGGGTGTGCTATTGTAGTGCTATTCTAATTGATTTTTTTAAAAAGCATTGGACTCTGTTAATAATAATATTTTAAATATAAAAATACCCGTATATGAAATTAGAGGTAAAATGTTAAAAATAATTAAGAATTATCTTACTGATAGGAAATGATTAGTTAGAATTGGTAATAAAAAAGTAAATGAAAAAATGTGAACTTTGGTGAAAAAATGTGAACTAAGGCTCAATCTTAGAAACATTGCCTTTTCTGATACCGTTAATGGTATACAACAATTGAATTTGATTACATACATTACTTTAAACAGAGATGACGTGATTATGATCAGAATAAATATTAACATTGAAAATATGATCAGGAACCTTCTAATGGATTTTAATAAAATAAATGATTATTTTTATGAAAATGATTAAAATACATCAACACGTCGAAAACATTTTGTGCATGGAAAATATAAATATCATTCACCATACTATACGAGGTACTGGAATAAAATGTAAATGTAATAAATTGGGAATATTGAAGGAAATAAAATAAAGGGTACCCATTGACAAAAACTAGAGATTTTATCATAATATTGAACAACTTACAACTAAATTATCCACGCTCTACACAATTATAGAATTTTTAAACGTAAACAACAAACGAAAAATATATCAAGGTCTTATAATACCACAGATTAGATGTGCAATTACAATCTATGCATGACACCTGAAGAAATTTTGGAAAGGTTGCAAACACTTTTAAATATACTGAAAAGAGCTGTTTTATAATAATAAAGAAACAAAAAATTTGATATTTTTCAGAATAATAAATTAATGACAAATAAAAAAAGTGTACAATACACTGTAATAACATAGAATTATATAAGAAATAAAGGAAAATATTACCTGATAGAGAAATAAGAATAAATCATCCTTGATTAAATATATCAAAATATAGGAATTCTTATGAGAAAAATTTCTTAAAATTTTTTGTAGCCTACCATACTTTTTTAACAAATTCAAAATTGAGAAATTAAAAAATATTAATGTTAAAAATAAACTTAGAAATTATATACTACAGAATTAGGTGTATCTAATTCATTTTACAGCTAAATTAATGTTACATGAATTTTAAAAATAAATATGACATTATGTCGAAACTACTTAGTTTTATGATAATTACTATATGGTGATACTTACCTAGACTATGTTAATTATATTATAATGGTAAAATTTTATTCCTTCCTGATGATGTTATTTAATTTACATTATTGATATTACACCAAACGATAAATTGAATTTGTAATTTTGACCTGCAAATGCTAATGTATTTCGTGCAGAGTGTAAAAACCATAAATAATTATTATGATTAGTAATTGAGGAAGAATATGTGGAAAACGACTCAGTTAACTGCTTTTCAGAACTGAAGAAAAAAGTCAACATGTTTTGGTAATAATTGTGGCATACTGGTCTTCATGTAAACATAAGAAGCTGTATACTTAATTGGAATATCTTCCAAATTGAAATTGAACATAGCGGAATAAACTGGGATTATCTGGGCCTTACAGAAACTAATATTAAAAATGAAGAATTAGAAAATTATACCCTAAATGAATATGAACAATACAGTTCACGTAGAAAAGAACAGAGTGGGATGGAGTAACGGTATTCTTAAAAAATAATAAATTCCACTATATCACAAGTGAAAACATTTCACATGATAATACATAAAATTAGACGTAAAATTTACTCATAAAGACAAAGTTTACAACTTAACTGCAATGTATAGAGTGCCATCATCAAGTCGACAAAAATTTATGGCTAATCTGAAAAAAACTTTTTTATAAAAGACGCAAATAACTTTAATGTAAATAAAATTCTAATAGGAGATTTCAATTTCAATTTATGGAAAGAAACAAGAGACAAAAACGAAAAATGTGATATTGAAAAATTCGAAAATCTGCTAGCATTATTTGGATTTGTACAAAACATCACTACGCCTACGAGAGAAGAATATAGATTAAATAAACTTATCAAATCATGCCTAGGTATAATTTTACAAAATCAAAAACTCTTGTAAATGTCGGATATGTGGTCAAACAGAAAATTGCATATTATTATACCATCCTTGAGACATAAAATCCAAATAATATGAGCACGGAAAAAACTAAATAACAAGGGAATCATACAACAATTAGAAAATATTAATTGGAAATGCTTAGATAAATTGGAGGATCCAAACGAAATATATAAGAAAATTAATGAAGTAATAAATAAGATCTATGCTGAAAATAGTTACATTGTTAAAAAAGTACGGAAAAAAAACCAATGAAACAAGAATAGATGAACAGTGAATTATTAGAGATGATTAACACTAAAAAAACCTATGGACAAAAATATGTAAAACAAATACTAAAACAATGTTGTATTACAACTTAAAAGGCAAATATGATCAATGTAAAAAGAGATTAGAAGCAAAATAGGTTCAACTAAACAAACATACTACGAAAAATTCTTTACACAAAATATTAAGGACAGTAAAAAAGTTTGGACAAAACTACAAAATTTAACAGGAAAAAAGGATAAATTGTAAATATTGATGAAAATCTAAAAGCGTCATTCCCATGGGGATAATATTGAGAATACTTGTAAAAGATTCACTAATAACTTCATTGAGCAAATTGCAAAGCTAAAAAACAACAAATAACGAAAAAACATCATCATGAACATAATAAAGTAAATAACAAAAGACCGGATAATACTTGGCAATACTGACACCAAGTTTATATGATGTAAGGAAAATTATAAACAACTTAAAAAAAGAAATCAGTAGGATATGATGGTTTCGTGTTAGAACATTTTATACAGACAAGTCAAAACTCTACCATGTTCATAATAAAATTAATTACTGCAAATTATCAATAAGAAAATTTGGCCTGAAGACCTAAAAAATAGATTATTAGACCAATATATATAAATGGAAATAAAAAAGATATAAATAATTAGCGACCAATTGCGTTGCTGCCAGTCATAAATAAGATCGTAGAAAGGTCTTTTGCTACAAAAATGGAAGAATTCCTTACGAAATTTTAAATTTTAAATAAGAACCAATTTGGATATCCAACAGGCAAAGGTACACTGGATGCATTAAATAATATTAACAATAATGTTACAAGAGCACTTAACGAAGGAAAATACATCGGAGCCATCTTAATCGACCTCAAAAATGCATTCGATACCCTTGATAAAAATATATTAAACAAATTAAATAAATGTGGTATTCGTGGCAAAATACAAAACATCCTAATGAATTATTTAACTAATAGAAAGTGCTGTGCCAGAATTGATAATAAAACAGATGATTGGAAAACAGTTGATTTTGGAGTACCGCATGGATCCATCTTGGGTCCAATGCATTTCTTGATTTATATTAATGACATACAGGACTTGAGATGGAATTCTTACATCACAGTATATGCAGATGACGTAATGATGTTGTCCATAAATATAAACTTAGACACAATGAAAATGAATCTCCAGCAGGACTTTGATCAGATAAATGAATATTTTAATGAAAATGATTTATACATTAATGCCTCAAAAACATACTTTCTACCAATAATGACATCACATATGAAAATAGAACACGTAAACATTAAACACCATATAATGGGCTGCACAAAATTAAATTGTGGATGTAAGAATCTTGAAACTGTAAATGAAATAAAGTACTTAGGATTATTAATTGACAAAAATTGGTACTTCTACAATCATAATGAAGGGCTTATTGATAAAATAATAAAAATGATACCAACACTATACAAAACCAGAGACTTAATAAACAATAAAATAAAAAAAGTATATGAAGCTTTAATCCTATCACAAATTAGATACAATATACAATATATGCAACCACGTCGGAAAGATTAGTTGAAAGGCTTCAAACAATTTTCAAAAGTAAAAGTACTTTTTTCAAACTTTAACAAAATTGAAAAAAAAGGATACACACATTTAGACAAAACAAACTCATGACTGTTAAAAATATACTCGATTATACGATAATTATACAAAACTATTATAAGACAGAATGGAAAAACACAATAAAAAGGGAAACAAGAAAAACCACAATTGTTAAAATTGCTAAACTACAGAAATTCATATGGCAAAAGAGGATTGAATTTTTTAATACCATACATTTTTAACAGGCTGCCAGAAGAACTAACAAACCTGACTCTAAATAACATTAAATACAGGGTAAGAGATTATATACTCAAACAATAACTGTATATATTTGCCTGATTTTTTAATGTTTTTTTATAACATTATATTGTTATAATGTATATAATGTTATAATGTATATAATGTTTTTAATGTTATAATGTATACATTGTTTTAATTTTTTTTAATTGTTATATTATGAAATCTAACATATTTTAACACAGCTTTTTTTGCATTTGTTAATGAACTACAACTTGTAAATTGTGCACATACAAATACTATTGTATTTCGTGCAGAGTGTGACAATAAACTATTATTATATTATTATTATTATTATTAACTTGAGCTTTTTGAATCTTCGATCATCTCCACTGTAAGTACCTTGAAGTGTGCACGATTTTTGGTTCAACAACGACATGGTAGATCGCTCGCTTGCAAAAAAATGTAAATAAGACAATAAAAACCTTGTTTGGTGTCAATAAAAATAAAACCACTAAGGAGCTTATTTCAGAATATAAACTAACTTTTAGAAATTTGTACAAACTTACTATTATTACTAATTATTTTTTCGACTCTACTTTATAAACACCAACTGAGCGACCTAGACGAAAAAACTACGTTTATGCATCGTGTGCCGTGTTATTGTGTCTTACATTGTATATATGCATAACTGAATAAATTATAATTATTATTTATTATTATTATTATTATTATGTTATTATTATTACTATTATTATGTCATGTGCCAAGCGATAAAACGTCACAGCAGAAAAAATCTCAACTAAAGCTAGCCGACCAAATTAGAGGAAAAAGCGACTCAGAAATATTACGTATGATTTGCAGAAAACTTGATGATATGGAAGAAACAAAAATTGAAGTCAAATCTCTGAATTTTTTGTGAAAAAAAAAATGAAGAACTTGAAGAGGAAAATAATCTCTGAAACTTTCCATGAAAGAAATGGAAAAACCAATAACAATTTTATAGGAAAAGAAAGCAGAGCAAGAAAAATTTATCAAAGATTTGAAACAAGGAACCAATGAAAAGGATCAGTATGAACGAAACTATAATCTTGAGATTAATCAGCTTGACTGGTTCCCTGATGAACAAATTCCAGACATTGTAGGAAGACTTGCACATGCTTTCGGTGTTACCTTCTTCAAACATGAAATGATTGACGCAGCACATCGGTTACCGAATAAGAGCAAATCAAAAACAAGTACATTGCTTCTACAGTTTAGCACAGAGACTGCAGGGATGCTTGGCTCCAGGCAAAAAAAAAGTAGTAACTAACAATAGCATATACAATAATGGAAATGGAAACCTTATTTATTTAAATGAAAACATGACCCCATACTACATTCTGGAAGGTTAGAACACAAGGAAAAGAAAAACGTTTTAAGTTAGTTGGTTCCTCCGTGGAAAAATTATGGTAAAAAATGAAAATGATCGAAATGTGTTTATAGTCAGGAAGGAAAGTGATTTAACTCATAGAACCAATAGGCCCTGTGAATGATATTCTTGATTGTGACTCTTCACTTTCTGAGATTAAAAAAAAATTGGAAATGAAAACATAAAATTTTTTCATAACAACATAAGAAGTCTTAGGAAGAATTGGATCTTTTTAATTTTGAATTGGATCGTACTAGTATTGATTGGGTGGTAATTTGCCTTATGGAAATGAATATCAAAAATGAAGAAATTCCATTTTATAATCTGAAAAACTATGTTAGTATCGCAAATACTCGTGATTCCACTAAACGAGGAGGAGGCATTCTAATTTTTATTAAAAAAGACTTGGTTTTTTCTCACGAAGGTATTAAAATTGATGAAAATTACGCAATCAAAGTTAATATATCATTTACAATAAAACAGTCTGCCTTTATGCGGCCTATCGACAACCAGGAAACAGCAAAATAAATTTTTTGAAGGATTTTAAAAATTATTCAGATAGTATGAATGAAAATTATACGAATATTATTATAATGGGTTATATAAATATTGACGTTATAATTAATAAACCAAATAAACAAGATAAACTTCAACTATGAAACTATGCGTGCTGCAAAAGGTTTTGAAAATAAAATAAATACAGCCACAAGAGAAGAGTATTTAAATAATGTTTTAGTCAGTTCCTGTTTAGACCATTTCTTTGTAAAGTCAAAGGATTTTACTTCAAAAGCATTTACCTGGTCAAAAAAGATTTCAGATCATTATTTTATTTTCTTATGTTTACAATGTCAAAAAAGTGTTAAAACCCATGAACCAAGAAATAATTTTACTAGGTTTAATGACAAAGAAATTATTTCGGCTTTAAATGCTATAAATTGGAATTTTTTGACTAAATATGCGCATCCTAATGACATTTATGAAAATATTCATAAAACAATTGATGAAATTTATTATAAAAATGTCTTGGTACACAATCGTAAATTGAGGCCATGTAATAAAAAACCAAGAAAAGGCTGGATAAATGATGAGTTAATTAGAATGATTAACGAAAAAAATAAATTATAGGATGAAATTAAGAACAAACATGTTAATGAAAATAAAATTGAATCTTACACACGAATGAAAAATAAAATTCAACGTAAAATCCAAGAGGCAAAACAAATTTATTATAATAAACTAAAAGATACAAATAAAGATAATAAAAAACTTTGGGATGAAATAAATCACATTATTGGTAAGAGGGAAAATATGGAATTGACGAACAAATAAAAAAAATCTTTTAAGGATAAAACCACAACTGTAGTGGCGAACATTTTTCATAAAAATTTTGCATTAAAGGTACCTTCTCTAAAAAAAAAATATGCTAAAAGAAAATCTGCTTATAAAAAATAAAAGAAATATACAAATACCGTAATCCAAAAAAAATCTTTTCTTAACTGACGTAAATGAAGGAGAAATTATTCTGATTATTAAAGAGTTAAAAAATTCCTGTTCTACAGGTATTAATAGTATTAAACTTCATCATTTAAAAAACAGTTGCGAAAATTCTGCTATCTTTCTAAGAATCCTAATTAACAAAATTATTGAGCATGAGTATTGGCCAGACAAACTTAAAACACAAATACTTAGACCATTGTTTAAAAAGGGTAAAGCTAATTTAACTGAAATTATACACCAATCTCTTTATTGCCAGTCATCAGTAAAATTGTTGAAAAATTGTTCGCAATATTTTCATATAAAACTCTGAATTTTCTAAATAAATACAAATGCCTTTCAAATTTCCAATTTGGCTTTCGTAAAAAACTTAGTACTACCACAGCACTCTCGGAAATTAATGAAATTACTGCGACTGCACTTAACCAAGAAAAATATGCTGGCACAATACTGATCGACCTTTAAAAAGCATTTGAAAAAGTTAACCATGAGATTCTCCTTGTTAAATGTGAAAATATGGGCCTTAGAGGAAAAATTTTAAATATTATTAAAAGCTACCTAAATAACAGAAAAGCATGTACTAAAGCTGGCAATGAATACAGCAATACTGAAGATATTCTTTTTGGAGTTCCACAGGGATCAGTTCTGGGTCCTCTACTTTTCTTAATTTATATCAATGACGTTGAAGATATTATTGATAAATCAACTATTATTATGTTTGCTGGCGACATTATGTTGCTTTCTGTAAACTTTGTTTTTAATGAAATGATGAACAATTTACAAATTGAATTTGATAACATTAATGATTGGTCTATGAAAAATGAAATTTATATTAGTGAAGATAAAACTGTTCAGCTTCTTATTAGAACTCCGCATTAAAAAAAATTAATGAGAGATCAATCTGGATTCACTCAAACCGTTGTATATCACTAGTAAATGGTGACATTTCAAACTGTCATTTAACATGCTCTACCTTGAAACACGTTGAAAATGCTAGATATCTAGGGATCGAAATTGATTCTTATTGGAAATTTGATAAACACATTGATCTTCTCATTACTAAGCTTAGAAAAATCATGCCAAAACTGTATCAAGTTTGCAATATTTTGAATATTAAGAATAAAATTGTTATCTACAGAGCATGGATTGACAGCCTTATCAGATATGATATTGAAATTTATGGTTTAGCTTCAAACTATCTCATTGAAAAATTTCAGAGAACACAAAATAGAATTGTAAGAATACTTTTTAAGAACTTTAACAGAAAAACTTCTGACGAGATCTATGTTAAAAATAACATTTTACACATTACTCAGCTGAGAGATTTTTGCATTATTCAAAAGAATTTTTACTTTCAAAAATAACAAACAGTATCTTGGAAATTGTTTACTCCGTAAGTCATCTGTTAAATACAAAATTCCAAAATGGAAAAATGAATATGGTACTAGAAATAATCCCTGCTTTTTGCCATCTATTTTTAATAAATTACCGGCAAATATTTTATCAATTAATAATTACAACTTACTTAATAACTCATTAAAAACACACATGATGCATGATTTAATATAGCTATGAAGCAAGAATGTTGTTTAATTTGTATGTATTGCCTTTATTTGTTTTTATTCGTTGTTACTAAATGCATTCTTTTATAATTTGTACATAAGTTCAGTTTTAATTCACGTAATCTTTTAAATTCGTTTTAACCTGTACATATCTTTAATTTTACATGAATTGATTATAAATATTTAATACAAAAATTAAACTATATAAGAGATAAAAGAGGTAAATAAACAATTATTGTGAATGTATAATACTATAGTGTATTGATGCTCACACAAGTTTTTCTAAAAACTTCTAGCATTATCAGCAATAAAGGTATTATTATTATTAATAATAGATAGATAGATAGATAGATAGATAGATAGATAGATAGATAGATAGATAGATAGATAGATAGATTTACAAAAAGCCTTTGATACGATCAATATTGAAACACTTAACACAAAACTTTATAAACTAGGTATTAGAGGCAAAATGTTAAATTTTATAAATAATTACATGAAAGACAGAACTTTTAGTGTCAAAATTGACAACGAATTCAGTAACTGGACTAAGATTGTGAATGGGGTACCACAGGGTTCCATTTTGGGACCATTACTTTTTTTATTGTATGTAAATGATATCGGGAATTTAAATTTAAACACATATTTGACCTTATATGCAGCTGATATCTTTATGCTTTCGATAAATTACAACTACGACACAATGATCGACATGCTACAGAAAGATTTTAACATTCTAAATGAATATCTTTTACATAACAATCTTTTCATTAGTCCAACAAAAACTTGTTTCCTACAGTTTAAAACTTCTCATATGCTGAAGCATGCAGAAAAAAACATAACTTTAACATTAGGCAGTGAAACTATCAAAATTGAAAAAGTAAAGAATTCAAAATATTTAGGACTTGAAATAGATGAGCACTGGAAATTTGAAAAGCATATTGACCTAACAATCAGCAGGATTAGAAAAACAATACCTCTTCTATATAAAATAAGATTTTTGCTTTCCGATAACACTAAGAAAAATCTTTTCGAAGCTTGGATTAATTCTCAAATACAATATGCATGTAGTATATATGGAACTACTACGAAAAGCTACCTACACAGACTACAAAAATTGCAAATAAAGCTATAAAGGTCTTGTTTCAAAAGGCAGACAATAATAAATCAGCTGATACTTTATTAAAAGATAACAAAATTTTGAGTGTTTTACAATTAATTGACTATCAAATTTTAACACAAAATTACTTTAATAACATGTTCAAAATTAAAACAGACCAACTAGGACTTCATCAGATTGGCTAGTAACTCCAACTTGGAGAAATTTATACGGAAAAAGGATTAGAGCTTATGTAATTCCAAATAAATTTAATAAAATACCTGTATTTCTAAGAAATCTGGCAAACATTACCGAGATGAAAGTTAAACTGAAACAATGGATTTTGGAAAAATAATTAATATTCCGTAACTACCACGAAACCTGGTTTAGGAATTTTCTTGTTTAGTACCATTGGTTTGTACCATTAACAAGTTTTTTGGTGTTGTTTTTTTTTATGACCTTTATTTTATTTTTAATAAGTATTAACAAAATTTTATTGTGAAATTCTAATGTATATAATATATGAAAATATAATTTTGTATACTGTTTTTGTAAATTGCACATACAAGCTTCTTTAGCTTCGTGCTCCTTTGTTTTTCTGCCTTTCTATTTTGTATATTTTTTTTATAACTGTAATAAAAATTATTATTATTATTATTATTATTATAAAAATTATTATAATAATTTTTTAAGTATTATTTTTTATTATATAAAAATTACTTTGAAAGGCTTCAAAAAACCCTAAACAAAGCAACTAAAGCTCTTTTGGGATATACACGTAAACTATCACAAAGGATATAAAAAAAAAATAAACTTCTAGATTTTAATAAATTGTTTAAATTAACATTAATTATAAACTGTTTTTTTGATAATACATACCAAAAAAGAACAGATAGAGAGGGTAGAAACCTTTCAGCATGGCTAAAAATACCATCATGGAGAAATTCATATGGCAGAAGGTGCAATGAATTCCTTGTGCCAACAATTCTTAATGAAATCCTTTTGAAATTAGAAGAAATTTAAATAGAGCAAATATACGAAAAAAAATGAAGGAATGGCTATTGAGTTAGACATTGGTAACATATACTAACAAGATTAAGTAACTTTATCTATAATAAATGGGCTTGTGTACAAAATATAATGTTCAAATTGTGATTTGAGAAACTGGATGTATTATAACTTTTCTGATTTTAATTCGGTGCACATACAAACTATATTGGCTTCGTGCACGCATTGTCGTATTGTTTGATGAATTACTATTACTGAATAAATTATTATTATTATTATTATTATTATTATTATTATTATTATTATTATTACTATTATTATTATTATAAGTAGAGGATTATAAAAGTGACACCTTGCACAGTGTGGTAGCTGCTCACAAGACCTGAGAAAGGTGGCCAGGTGGCTCACTGTAGGCTTGACTTCCAGGCACTTAAATCTTCATTGGAAGGGTTAAATTGGGTATGCCCTTATTTATTCTGTGCATCCACAAATACAAGATACGTGGCATTTTTTTTCAGATATTCTGACCAGCCACATCAATTATTGCAAATCATTTACTCCTAAATCGACATACGGGGCAAATACCGCCAACCCAAGTTACTAAAATGAAACACCGTAAACTTAAACTTGAAAGTGGTACAGGGCTAACCGCAATGAATTAACATTATTGGTCTACACACACATTATTAGTGTAGGAAAGCAGCAGAAGCATGGCACATTTTACGGGAGGAGAAGATTATCGGGGACGGACACCTCTCGACCCTTTCTAAGTTCTACTGCCAGAAAACCAAGTACTCGATGGCTGTGGCATTACAGTAAGTGCTATTTTTGTATCAAATTCTATTGCGGATGATGGGAATCAAATTCTTCCCTTACCCCAGAACTTTGTCCTAAGTCAAAATTGTAGTGTAGTGAATTTTGACAGGGCAGGTGTATTTTCTGTGTTGACTAAATTTAAACCAAGTTTGTTCTGCGGACCTGTCGGTTTTTCCGCTTTTCTGCTGAAACAAATATCTGCCGAAATTTGTTTATCCACTCGCTAAAATTCTTTACCTTGTCTTTTGAACAGGGCAATATTCCGGATATCTGGAAATATGCTTATCTTGTCCGTATATTTAAAAAAGGGTCGCCCTCTTACCTCCTTGATTTTAGGCCAAATTATAGCCCTCACGTGTGTCATCTGCTAAGTTATGAAGGTCATCATTAGGGACTCACTTATGCAATGTCTGGAAGAGTTTTCCATTTTGCGACCCGACCGATTGGGTTTCGCCCATGTAGATTGGCATCCCACCAACCGTTTTTTTTATTCCAGACAGGTGAACCAGCGCGTTGAATGTTGGAGCACAGAGTGATGCTGTGTATTTTAATTTTAAAAAGGCATTAGAGTCGGAGATTGACCAAAAACTTCTTTCAAAGCAGAGTGGACGTGGTGTCAGTGGTCTCCTTTTTTATTGGCTAAGTCCTTTTTGAGAAATCGTTCCCAGCATATATCTCTTCCGTTTTTGATATATGAAAATGATTTGTGTTTGACCTTTTCATCCATATGGAGTTATATTTGCAGATAACACCAAAAGTGGGACTTAATTGTTGGCAGCCGGACCCTGATCTACAATCGGGGAGGAGATTGAAAATGTCCATCCTATGTTCTAAAATTTGCCAGTTAGCATTATCTAACTTGAAATGGCAATTCATCTATATTGGACCCGACCCCCCCGACTATCATTATCTGCTTGGGGTGAAACTCTCCCAGTAGTCGAGGAAATCCGTGACCTCGGTATCTGGTTTTCATCGGACTTGAAGGTATCCTTACACTGATCAAAGGTTAGCACCATGGCATTCCACCGTTTAGTTGTGGTTAACCGTTGCTTCACATCGGGAAATCTGACAACTATGGTATGGAAGTTCAATGTTTTTGTCTGCCCAATTATCGAGTACGACACACTGGTTTGGTCGCCTTACTCAGTGAGGGATATCAATGTAATCGAATCCGTCCACAGGAAAACACCTCCCTGGACTTCGAGATGTTGATCATCTGGAATGGCTCTCCAGGGCGCACCTTGAGCTACTGGAACTTCGTCGACTGAGATTTGACCTTATCCTAACATATAAAACACTACATAACCTTATTTCGGTCGATTTACCCCTCTTTGACCTGGCCCCTCATTTTCATAATACCCGGGATCATCCCTGGAGGCTTTCGGTCCAGGGGTCTCGACTTGACTGCAGAAAAATTTCTTTTGGCAGTCCGGGTTGTCCCGGTTTGGAATGCCCTTCGTTCAAGGAGAGAGAGTTTGAACTCAGAGGGAGGCTTCCTCAGGGAACTGCTTACTGAAAACCTTAACCCCTTTATTAAGAGAGCTTGTTAGTTTCCCCACCACGTAATAATGGTTCTACATTAGTGGCTCACAACTCTTTCGGCACCTTCAATTAACAATGGTAATTTTGTTTTTTTATTATTTTATCTTATGTTGGATATTTTATATATTCAAAAAAAATCCTATTTAGTGATAATGTAAGACAACTGGCCATATCCCTACTGTACCTTTCCTACACGTCTGGTGATGCCATCGGGGACCTTTGCGTCCCTGGCCGATCTAACCTTGGTGGTAAGGCAGTTGTGACTCTACCCTACCCTAGCCTTCCTATTCCCATCCATTTAGCCATGCTACATTTTAAATTAGTTTTATTTTTATCTCATTCACATGCTTTCAATTTCTGCTTTTGAAAAAAACTTCTACTTTTACGTACATATCGTCAATGCTCTCCCCTTTTAGTCTGGCAGTCGGCGACCTTCTGAGTCTTTGCCAGTAAGCACCAGCATTAAAGTATTATTATTTTTTTATTATTAAATTACGTATGGAAATTTTACACCTATAGATTCAGAGGTAAATTAATTAGGATAATTACAGATTATCTTAGTAACAGGTTTGCTGCTTGCATGAGAGTACAAAACAAAATAAATGGTTTTTCATAGGTTTTAAGATTCAAAACTTGTGGCCCCTTACGTAACCCGACATACACATGAAAATGATATTGGTGATGTTGGCTAGTTATCATGGATAGGTTTTTCCCTACCGAGCACTGCCGGGTTTCAATTTTTTTTCGAACAAGGAATGTAGGTCAACATTTAAAAAATAAAATTAATTTGCGCATGGTTTTATTAAGGAATTCTACCTCACGAAAGTGTGGCAATGTCGTATCACCACATTTCACTGTGCGTGGCTTCCATATCGCTACAAGTTTAGTTTGGTGATATCCACTTAACTTTAGTGTGGTGCATTTCAAAGGTCGTGGGTTCGATTCCCCGCTCAGGCAGTCTAACATATAAGTCCAAAAGGCAAGTAAATAGGTTTGCATGCGTATTTATTTAACCGATCTTGAGCCCATGGGCTTAACGTCCCGTTTCAACTGCACGTTTTTAGCATTGTGAAAGTTAGGTACCTTGCAATCAGTAATACTTATTGGTGAAACACGAGCGGTTATCGATTTTAACCCACAGCTGAGATGATCTGCCTGGCGAGACTATGCAAATATGTCGAGGGGCGAAGCCTCGAGACAGATATGCATAGCTGAGCCAGGAAAATCATGTCAGCCGTGGGTTAAAAATCCATAACCGCTCGTTTCTCACTAAGAAGTGCTTTATACCACTCTTGGGACGTCAAGCTAACTCGTATTTAATTAAAACGTGTTTGTGTTTGTGTTTTGTGAAAATTGTGTCAAGAAAACAGTTATCAATCAATTTCTCGATATGAATAAAGGCCATCCTAATTTAGTTTGTGGAGGGGAATGTGTGTAATAGACATACGAGTCTTTTGGCTCAAGTTTGTGGAGGGAGGGGAGAAGTTAGACAGGCGTCGTTTGGCAAGGTTTTATGCTGGATGCTCACTCGTGTTTATCAAAGCTGTTTGGAGCGAATAATTCCATATGTGAGGCAGCAGGGATAAAATGACATTGCATGACATTAGAGATAGGTAAGTAATTCATTTTATGGATTTGTAGTTTGAGAATTGTTTCAAAATTACGGTAATAGACTAATAGGTGTATCGGTGTGAATGAAGGTCATTCCATTTTAGTTTGTGGAGGTGGAGGAGGATGGATTTAGACAGACTGAGTAAACTTAGATATGGGCCAGACATGTGAGAGTTAGCAGGTATAAGACTTCATTCGGGACATCCTGGAAATTTAAGTAATTCCTATTGTACGTTTTTATTCACTACGTTTTTGGGCGCTGTATTTGGTTGTTGGTAGGTGCATTCCCGGTTGCGTGATATGGAAGTGTCCAAAGTGTGGGTTATCGTCAAAATTGTGGGGTAACTTGATAGCACACACTTTTGCGATGATGCACACTTCCTGTCATGGTTAACGGGTTTCAATGCATGGTGGTGACGTCACGCTAACACATCCCCACGCTAAAAGTGTAGTCGTTATATGCGGTTAATCTGAAAACCCAAACACGTCACCGTGGGTTAATTTTGATAACCCACACTTTTTTGATAATCTAACACTGTTTCCGGGGTCTACACAACCCCTGCTCCACCATGTGACATATAATGACCGACTTTGCAAAACTACGGTACACAACACAAAGTCAACCAGCACACCCCATTGCAACCAGCATAAACAGGCACGTTTGCAATCTGCGACATTTCGTACTAATACGGAAAAAAAACTCGCATACATACCTCCTACATACCCATGGAGGAATAGCCAAACACGGCATCCTTTTTACGACGGTGCGAAAACTAGGTGACTGACATTTGTAAATACATCTAAAAACCTACGAGACTCAAGCAAAGAGCGCTTTTTGTACCCTAATTTTCTTTAAACTGTTGAAGTAGAAAAAAAATACAGTTTTACCTTAAAACACAAACATCGATAATGGAACATCTATCCCTTTCGCTTTGACTTCATAAACAGGAAGTTTCTACAGCAAGTATCCATTCACAAACACACATAAGTCGCATGTAAAATTCTTAATTCATTATGATTCATAAATACAATTTACAAACAAAAATCTTTAAAAATTAGCATGACATTTACTTAGCTTGACGTCACACCTTAGATTTAAAACACATATACGTGTAGCAGACCCAGTGACCTGAAATAATTCATCGTTGCTCGAAAAGGAACAGTCCAAATATCTCGGGGTGTAAAAATCAGACTTGCATTAAAGTGCTCATCCGATATCACCACCCCTCGATATTTGGACTGTTCCGTTTCTCGCAGACATTCAATTAATCAATTATTTCAGGTTAACCGGGTCTCGGACATCTTTTACCTAACATACTAAAGTTTAGCATGGCGTTGAGTTAGCGTGACGTCACAGCCCTGGTATAACTCATTTTAGATGATTATTTTTTATCAGATTTTAAAAGAAGTAGTACTTTATTGAAACGAAATATCATTTTAACATTATAATATTTATACAGCACACATAAGTTGCATAAATTTCGGAATCTTCTTACAATTTACGTGTATTGTTATGTAGAAATATAAAAAATTATTAATGTTAATAAAATGTATAACAGTTCTAATACGTTTTATTTGAACAGAGACAGGTGCATTATGACGGAGCTACATTTTTTAAAACAATCACACTAACAGGAACATGTTTCACAGCCGTGTCGAGTAAGTTTTCAGCAACTTTACGGGTGCATTACCCTCTTCATTTACATCAGTGGCGTAGCTATAGAGTGTGCAGGTGATACAGATGGACTGGGGGTCAACATTTGTTTTCAAAATTTGGCGCCCCTTGGTACTACTATTTCTCTCCTGAAAATAACAAATGCGGCTTTTTTCGGAGTTTGCTTTCCTGCAACTGGAGACTATTTCTATCACGCACAAAAATCCCCCTGCACCGTTTTCCTTGCCTTTTCTTGAACCCCCCTTTTAAAAAAAATTCCGCACCCCCTCCCAATTTTACCGAAAGAAAAAAGTTAATTAAACCAAGCAAACAACTAAAAACACGTCGTTCCTTGTAACATAAAATGTGTTTTAAAGGAATGATGGCAGATTATTGGGGGGGGGGGGGGAAGCTCTGAGGTTCGGCCCAAGATCCTGCTTGCGGAGCTTACAGCTCTTCCCCAGATCTCCTACTCGAGGTGGTTGGAGATGATATTACTTAATCTGAATTAAGTTTCTGGCAAAACATGTGTCGCCTTATTCCGCTAAATGGCACAGGCGCCCTTTCGTTCCCAGTTCGATTCTTGTAATGGAACGATTAAGATAATACGCCCACCATTGTTAGAAAAGCAATCCCCATATTGGTATTGAATGTGTGTACTATAGCACCATGGTGAAACGAGTACTCATACTCGCATATGAATTAAAAATGGTTAAATACGCCTTTAACAACACAATGGAAGGGCAGGATAGCTTCTGTCAGCGTTTGAGAATAGTGCAGTTGACAATAAATGCAACTGTTCCGATCGTAGTCCATAGACGCAAAGCGAATGAGAGGCAGAGAACATCGTGAAATTCCTGATGGGCGTGAAATTCCACTGAAGCACGTGGGTGCAGGCTGTTAGAAAACGTGGCATCTAATAGCTGTGATGCAAATGTAGACAGGGATTGTCGGATTTATCGACTATTGTCACAATTAATCCAATAAGGCCGAGTAGGCTCAATAAAATATCAAATCAAATAAGGACCAACACCAAGAAAAAAATAAATGATAGGAAATGTGACGAACCTACTAAAAGCGAAGAGAAAACCTGATTTATACCAAAAACGGTCCACTTGAAAGTTTGAAGTAATCAACAATGGACCATGGTGATAACCCGAATGCATAAAAAAGGGACCATGCTGAGGGCCCATGCAAGGACCGACAGACTACCACCATGGACAATGCTGAAATGCGTGGTGAAAGTAACGAGAAGGAAGGAAGGAAGGTGACACTTACGAAGCTACTTGCCTCTTTTTTACTGACGATACTGCCAACAAGAGGAGTAAACCAATATCTAAGCCTAAACAATCAGTTCAGTTGATTCTGGAAGAAACCAAACCAGTCCTAACGAGGCATTGGCCAAGTTTGTACAGACACAAGACAGCCATAAACAAGTAGTGAATAATAGTATACGAGGTCTTGGATATACTACTGTGGTGAGGCTGAATTGAGCAGCTGTTGTATTTGGCCCGGGTAGAAGTGCTGCACTGCAAAGTATTATTGTTACCGATCTGAGGCACCGCTGTTTGTAACAAACCTACATCCTGATACGTAAGCTTACCGTACTTTTGAGCATTTGCACGATTATAATAATTATACGGGTGGAAACTGTGAAATGTTTGGAATGACAAGAAGACTACCCAGTTGAATATTTTAAATTCTCGCTTTGTGCAGAAATAGAAATGAAAGTTCTTAATCGTTTTATTGTCCTGACTATGTGACACTACGACGTTAAAACACTGGATCAAGGAGACCACGAACATTAAAGTGCTCTCGCTTACCAGTAAATCCCTACGAACGGGTCCTTAAAGTAGTGAGGGGACTTTGCAACAAAAATTATATTGTGCTGCTGCAGGAGACATGACTTATACCAAATGAATTGGGTATGCTCAATGAAATCAATCCGGAATTCAGTGTCGCTGGGTGCTCTGAAGTGGACATTGATGCAGGAATTTTGTTTGGCTGTGCTGTGGAGGAAAACACTTGTACTTAGCATTACTGGTATTCGCACAGAAGAAGCACAAATACTGGCACTGTGCTACCGGAGTGGCGATGCCATTTTCACGATTATGATATGCCTGTGACCAACCCAAGTAACCAGAAAGACTTTTACAGCCATCTGGGGGAGATCCAGGTTAATCTTGATACGCTTAATGTGTCGTGCTCTTTTGTAATTGTTGAATGGAATGCTGACATTGACACAATTCGTTTCAGGAATTTGAGTGATGCATGTTAGGACAGTGGTTTGCAGATCCTTCATGTCAGATGGTTGGCTGAGATTCAGAACCCGTCACGTACGTTCGTGATATCCAAGGCTGGATGACCATGTTGTTGGAGGGGAACTGCTGCAGGTATTGTGACTGGCTGTGGCAGCCAGTATGATGGTTGTTTTTCTGAACGCATTTGTCTGTTTATTAAACTGAATTTATACACGGCCTTGCTATCACTAGGCTAACTGTTAATGTAGCTTCTAAATACAATGTAGGATGTGCAGCGTTTGTCACGCCTAGCATTATACAGCACTATACCCAGGTACTGGGGAGATACCTCAAGAACATGGCAGTGCCAGTAGAATTGACCAATTGTAACAGGAAAGATTGCAGTAAACCCCAACAGAAGAACGTGATTAAAGGTGTTCTTTAAGTGCATCGCGTCTTTGTGTCTTTATAGAATGCTAGTTGTGAGCTGCCATGTCCGAACAACAGCCACTGCCATGAAAAGAATTTCTGCGTGGAATGGATTAGTTAAGGATGCCTATAAGAAATACCAAGGAGTATTTAGTGCGTGGAACAGGACTGGGAGACAAAGGCATGGAGATGAATACACTGATATGGTGGCTGCACGAAGGAGTTGTGAAGGCACTCTATGGGTGGAAAAGATGGGCGATACAACATGGTAACAACGGGCTTACTTGAACTGCTCTCCAAAACGAATGGCTGGGTTTACGGTCAGGACATAGAAACTGAAGTGGCCAGCCTAGTGTGGCTAGTTTCACTGATAACACAACATGCAAGCAGCATATTGCAGATTTGTGGGCCACCAACTTTGAACGGTTACCGAACAATGAGTGTAACTTCAGAGTGTAGGAATTGGGGGCCAATGGAATGAAGGGTCACGAAATGTTTCTGAAGTTCGCTGCAAAAAAGTATAAAGAGAATTGTAAAAAACTTGCTTTTGGAAACGTATGTGGATCGAAATAGCTGAGCCAGGAGCACATCTGCTATGCTGGGATGGAATCCATGATTTGCATGCCATAGGATTCTGTGCTTGTGTTACACATTCGTGGATGCCTAAAGATTTGTCCAGTGTTACAGTTACTCCAGGTCTCAAACAACGACTGGCAACCTAACTGGTAATATTAATTTTAGACCTATTATCGTAATCATTGTTCCCTAACTGTTCTTGAAAACTACTTCTTGACCAACTGGAAACCATAAACACAACTAGTTATCAATTTGGTTTTAGGGTTAGGCTCTGCACTGAGCATGCTGTTCACGTGCTTAAGAAAATTGTAAGATACTACTGCGCTCAGGATATTGTTGTGAATGTCTCCTTTCTGGATGCCAGCAAAGCCTATGATCAATAAATACGGGTCGTTCTGTTTAGGAAACTGTGGTACGGGTCTCACAGTGTGGGCAATAAAGACGCATTAACTGGTTTTCCACTCAGAAGACAACAGTGTGAAGGAACGGGTCCATCTCAAGACCATTTCGGAAAAGCAGTGGTATTCACGGTGGAATGTTATTTCTTCCCCTGTTTTATGTCTATATAGAGACTCTTAAGCCATGCACTTGTCAATGAAGGTGTTGGTTGGGATATAGGTGGTACGTGCATCAACAACATTTGTTTTATTGATGATTTTTCAACATCTGTCCTTTGGCTATACTCCTCCTTCGCCTTTTAGTTCCACCCATAAAAGACAGTGTGAATCTCTTTAGACCAAAAGGCCAGAAGAGAGTAACTTTTACCTAAAAAGGTGTTTTTGAGTGGTAAATCAATGAAGCTAGAGCGCAGCTACCGCTACTTTGATGATGCCGACATGCATAGATAAGCCGGTTATTATGTGTTTCTGGAAACGGCTTGAAGGAGTATAGAAAGGCTTTAGCTCGTGCAATAGGTCTTTTAAAAGCAGTTTTTCAAGGCACACTGCACAAACCTCTACACATGTGACACATTGATGGAATGTAACAAGGCCACTGTGAACAAACTTGAACTTGCATACTACAATGAAACTAGTACAGAGGGGAGCAAAAGTTTGGTCTGCTAACAATGACGAAATACAACAATTAATAATTACCGCATTGTTATGTTCAATTCATTGCAGTAGAAAATTACAATACTGTAAATCTTCATTGTTGGATTCGATCATTCTTAGCAGACCAAACTTTTTGCTTCCTTCTGTACATAAACAACTAAAACAATTTTTTTTTTCGAGGAGATGGAACTTCATGATGAACCAGCATGTATTGTACAGTGCAAATCGGTTATGGTTGAAAATAACCGTCCATCCTTGGAGCTATCAGAACGAAAGTGGCAAAGATACTTTGGTTTGGGTTTCGGCTTCTCCTAACCGTCTGGTGTAGGCAGTGAGGAGATTTAATTATCCAAGGAGTAAACATGAGTTGTGGCATGCAAAACTCAGTGGTGATGACTGACAGTTTTTTTCTCGTTACTCACTTTTCGTTGTACTTTTTGTATCTTTAACTCGTCTCTATATGCACTTAAGCAAAGGTAATGTGATCCAAAAAATGTGGGCCTAGTTTTGTGACAAAAAATAAATGCAATATGTAAATATTTGTTTTGCAAATGATTCAGAATTCGTTTTTCTAAGCCTGTTCTGTTGTGTGTTGGACTAGTCCATCTGCCAGCTATGTTTTAACTAAAAGAAAAACGTACGTCAATATGAAAAACAAAAATAAAAACTTAGGTCAATCTATATTTGATTGTTCCGATGCTAATCTGCACATAAAACTTTGTAGCAAAATTGGTCTGTTCTTTTTTCGGTAGGTGAGAATGGTACCTGTGGCCCTCGCTGCACCTGAGCCTTCTCCAACTTAGCTACGCCACTGATTTAGGTATACCTGTCTTGTGGTAATAGCGTTGTTAACCCGACTTCAGAATAATCAATAAATATATAATTGTGTAAGATGTATTACTGTATAATTTTTATAGTTTTAATGTTATGTTACACAACATAAAAACGTAAAATAATATATGATCTTGGGGTTTGGCTCTCAAGTGACCTTAACTGTGGACCCCACAGTGGGCATACATAATAAATATTTCAGGTCAGAGAGTTGTTGTTATTAAAAAGGTTTGTACTTTTGGAGACAGAAACACCTAGGTGTGCGCACTTAAAGTTTTTTTGTTTGGCCTCTTCTTGAGTACGCAGCCCCTGTTTGGTTGCAGTGACATTGATGCACCGTCATCTGTTCGGAAACCTTTTAGTAAATATCGTCATGGTCTTCATAACAATCCTTAGAATGTTAGGCTAGTGTTTTAAATCGGGTGTCAATTGAACTGTAACAACTCCGAACTGACCTCCTCCTCACCTTTTCTTTGCAGCGTGGTCTCATGGACTTAAATTTTTTAAAATAATGCCATGATAACAGAATCAAAAACCACTCCTTAAAACAATTGTAATAATACTAACAACGATTGTCGCTAATTTTTGTCAGCAAATGTGTTGTAAAACCATGGAACAGACTATCAAGTGAGGTGGTATGAGTCCCAAGTTTAGAACGCTACTTTGTGTAAATGTGATCTGTGAGGATTTTGGCTTCTGTTTTACATGTGGTGCATTGCTAGTTGGGCCTGCACTATTGGCTTGTGTTCTGCTTTGACGAAATTGCTGTAGCTTCAGATAATGTTTAATTTTTTTCCTTTCAACGATTTTGCTTTATTTTTAAACTTTAGTCATAGTAAGAAGTACGGTTTTTCAGCCAATGTTTTAATTTAACACTGCGTTCATCGTTTTAATTTCTTTGTTTACCTATGATTGGTTACTTCAGATTCTCGTCTATATTTTATAATTGTGTACTAGTTGTGGCCGTGTGCATGCTGTGCACCCCACCCCCTAGCCAACACCCCCACATCCCTGCTCCCCCTTCTTCTGCCGCACCCCATTGCATCCCCTTCCCGCACTGTTCACGCGCCGTTAAGCCTCATTCTTCCACCCCCCCCCCCTTCCTGCATTCCCATAGTCTGGGTTCTGAATATCTCTCCGCCTCCCTCTGGCACCTCAGGTGTTTGGTATTTGGTTTTAAATTTATCAAACCAAGGACTAAACATGTGAATGTGCACCCACATATGCCTTCTCCCCCACAATTACGTTAACCCCCAATCCCTACACTCCTGCTCCCTCCCGGATTAGCATACGTGTTCCCCAATACACGCTTGCTCACCTCCCCCTCCCCGCAAACTTCGCCCCGTGACATTCCCCCTTTGGTTCAGCCCGGAAAATTAGCATGCGTATGTTTGACTGAAGGCTAAAAAAAGCCCTGAAAAATCCAGCATTCAGTAAGCAAGTAACCCTTTGTTTAAGTTAATCCTTTGAAACAATTCACCTCGGTACCGTGCATTGCGACATTGTTGCAAGCAACGATTGTTGCCTCCCACTTAAAAACAATTTAACTCCTTTCTGGAAGTGAATATTTAAGAAATAAATGCGCCTTTCCATCGTATCAGGCTGCCAATTTCGAGTTGGTTTAAAGTTGTCTGGTTTAGTAGACACGGGTTATTTTTTTTTAGCTCAAACGCCGACAATGGCACAGTCCACGCGAGTAAAACTTTGTTGCCGCTTTGGTACCACAACAATACCAAAAAGCGATCCAAAAAACGGTGCGGCAGGTCTGGTAAGTGGCGCCATCTCTTCGAAGACTTTGGATAAAGTGTTATAACCCGAACTTGTAGTCCAAGGCCGACAATAAATGGCGACATGGCAGGTTTGGTAATTGGCGCCATCTGTTCGAAGACGTTGGAAAAGTGTCTCAACCCGAATTTGAAGACGAATCCCGTCAACAGATGGCACCACATGGTGGGGTACTTGACTGTACGACGGAATGGCGAGACCGGTGACTTGGCCGCCTGCTCCGTATTATATATGTAGATACGTTTTTCAAGTTTATATTTTTATTTTTTACATGCATGTTTATTCCTTTTCCCCTGCTCCTATTTCCACGTGACTGGTGATATCTTCGGGGACTTTACGGTCCGTCGCAGGTCTAACCATTGTGGTAAGGCTATTGTACCCTATCCTACCTCCCTTGCCTGTCTTTCCGTTCCCCATTGCTTGTGTTCCCCTTTCCCCTTTGCGTGTCTTTCCCTCCCCCCTTCCCCTCATTGAGTTAGTCAATGCATAGTCCCGGGTCCCTAGAGGCCTCTTGCACTGAACTACGTTAATTTGCTTGCAAGAACCTGATCTTATGATCTAGTCGACATAGGGTACGCAACAGAGTCTGCTAAGTTCAAGCACGTACGTATGTTTAAGCCGGAATTGGCGTGGACTCTAGGGTAGGCTGAGAAATCTAAATGGAAGGGGGACGGACAAAATGCCCCCTAACTAATGCAGACTGGTCTTGAAATCATCCGGACCACATAACGTCCCAAGGTTCTCTATATTTCATGGTAAATTACGGGTAGAAATTGCAGTAGGGAGGAAATACGGTATGGGGATTGACACCCATAGTAGAACAAGGCACACCTGTGTGTGGCTACATGTTTTACGTTTTGCTACGTCTTTGAGCCCAGTGGTATTTGGCTGCCTCAAATTTGCGTTTTGCTATGCGGTTTGTGTTTGGCTAGCGTGTTGCCTGCTCTCCTCCTGTACGATCGTGTAAAATGCTCTTTTTGTTACATCGCCTCCTGCTGGAACCTAGGGAATTTTGGCACTAGCACTTTGACCGAAAATGACGTCAAGGTTTACCCTATTAACTGGAAGTCATGTTATGTCATGATGTCACGCTTTTAGTGCAATGGAGTAATGGAGCAATAGTGTCATATTGAATGGAAGTCGCGTGAACTCTTAGCATCAAGGTTTACTCTACTAACCGGAAGTATCGTGATCTCATGACGTCGAGGTTTACTATAGTGACATCACTCCAATAAACCCATCTGTGCGTTCTGTTCATGTAGTCTATAATGGGCAGGAATACTTCGTACGTATTTATTTATTACAAACTTGTAGATAAATGAAACTAATATTGATGTTTTTGCTGGCTGCATATTGACTCATGGTCGATACCTCTCGGGACATAATGGGAAACTGTCAACATTTTTCTTGTTTTAAATCATTGAATACCTTACCCAAACATTTCTTGATTGATCGACCAGGAAACACATACTTTCGAAATATTTGTAAAATGTTTCTCAATATTGGTGAATGGAAATTACAAACCCAATTTTTTTTTTATTTTAAAGCCATATGTGCCAATAACTTGAATTCACGCCTAGTAGCCTAAACTGTGTTTATACGATGTTTGCGTACGGTGTACAAATTATAGCTTAACTACCAACTTTCGATTTAAGAAATCTGTGCCCCCACAAACTGTCCAGTTAATGGACCAAAATGAAATGTGTGGGTCGCACCGGGCACCCCCTTCCAAACCCACACAAGAAGTGCTTTCATCTCAAAACCACGTGTATACAGCATTTGGCATAAATACTCGAAAATATTCCTACAACACTCATTCAAATTGCTCAGTTCAGCTATTGGATTTCTGCTCCACTTAGATCCCAATATATTTCCATTACACAGTCAAGTCAACTTCAAAGAGTTCACCATGTTGGCGCCATCGTTGGCAATTTTCTTTTCTTTCACACTTACCAAGTTCATTTGAATCTATGCACACGTTTGACCGTAATTGTGACAGAGAAAGACAAAAAGACAGAGCAAAGCGTCAAATAAAAGAGTCATAATAGTCCGTCACTTGCCTTGCTTGCTTGGGCAATAATTTGGTACTACAAACAAATGTCAGCCCCATCCAAGCAAAAAAAGAAGAAAAAAAACAACTCTCTAATCTGTAACTAAATATATATTACTAAAACGTTACCACGGCCTACCACTTTTTTAGTTTATGACATGTAATCTATTCATTTTGGTTTACAACTGCTGCAAGGCACATATTTCTTTTTTTCGCAGATATAATTTTTACCAATATATTTTTTTCAGGGAAAACGACTTTAAACATATCAAAGAGAACAGCAGTGATCTTTGAAAGGAAGATAAATAAGGACTTGAACAAAAAAGGTGACATATTTCGAGTAAGTCCATTTTATCATCATTACACTTTGATGCTAAATGTGGGAATGGCATCTAACTTTATAATATTTCCTTACAGGTTTTCATTCATGATATTAAAGACATTCTTTTGGTGAAGTATTTGCCAAGGTTAGCGGGACTTGAGTACCGAGAAAATTACGTCCCATCCCTTTTCATCGATATTAAAGAAGTAAGTGAATGGTGTTTAACTTTAGAGGTTTGAGGCTTTCACAGCTATAGCATGGTGCCGTAAGGAGAGAGGGCCAGTTTTTTTTTAGGAATTCCAATCAAAAATTCCTAGGATGTTTTTCATGTCACAATCGACATGAACAGCAGGCATCACATGGCCCTACTCTTCTCGTAATTGCCTCGGGTGGCTGAGGTGAGACTCGAACCCGAGTCCTCTGATTGGTAACAACCAGGCAATCGTACCTGATATTACTGTTGGCTTTAGGAATAGTCAGCAGTAAAGGAAGCACTTTAAAAGTGGTACAGTTCTTCAAAATTTAGAAAGAATTGGTCGTACAACTATGCATTCAGACCAGTCTACAATAGGCCCTATATATTCAATGAAAAAAGTAAATAAATGCAGGATAACAATATATAAATAAGGTTACGTCGTAAAACTAAATCATTTGCGTGTCTTATGAATGCATTATATTTTTCTGCATGGGCTTAGGCTTTAACATTAAAGTCAAAATTTGCTAATCCTCTACCGCGCAAACAACCAACAAAGCACAACATTTTTCGGTTTGTCTCAACTTCTCAAAACAAACAATAGAAGAAGAATGTAAGTAAAGATATGACCACTATCATTTCTCATTGATATAGTAAATAATACATTTAAAAATCAAAGCAGCCGTTGCTTATAGAAAACTACAACAAAACAGATAGATGGCACAGAGCCTGGACACAAACGTTGATAAAAACGACTAATAGCAGCCTATTCCCGTAACAAAAACTACAATGGCTAGCTAAGCCCGCCTTATGCACTTTTCAAGATTATGTTTGGCTAAGTTTATTATTAATCCAGACAAAGAAAGCGATAAGCCACCATCTAGAAATACGCCATTCCAAACTGTGACTGAGTTTGGCGCTAATGACCAAGTTATCGACGCGCCATTAAGCCTCAATTCCCCCCCCCCCCCATTCCAAACTTTACCACACGATTTGAAAAGCAAAGAAATAAATTGCAACATTCACACAAACTGGATTGTACCAATAATTTGAATAACCCTTGGTAATACAGTCAGCTCTACTGGTAAAAAATGGTTATACTCAAAATCGTAGTTATTACTGAAACAACAATTTAGAATAAGGTCCATTTTCACCCAATGTGGTTCAAGACTGCCTACATTCAACAACTTAAAGCAATGGCTATAACCTTTATCCGTGCAGCTTGGCAAGCCTTGTGGGACAAACAAGACTGTAATAAGTTGCGGACTATTAAAGGAACTCTTCAGGCATGGCACTCGGATAGTCACTAAGTATTGCGGTGATCGCCTGGTTACGTATCGGTCGGCCCATCCTTACTCATTGCTTGCTTTTGAAGGGGATATCCCACCTAAATGTCATTGGTGTCTCTGATTACCTACTATTTATCATGTACTAGGTGATTGTCAACATTTGGATTTTAAAAGAATAAAGCCTACTAAAACTGCAAAAATAAAAACAATGATCGGACAAAGTTGCGGGATTTAATGCATACCGTTGTCAAGTGCTTTAAAAAGTGTTTTTATTTGTGTAATTTTAGTATGTTTTGTTCTTTTTAAATCTTTTTATTGCTTTTTGCTAAGATATATCAACATCTGGATGGTGTCCGTCGCCATTTCCTTCTTCCACCAGACTTATTGCATCAGTTGGGTCATGTGTCTGTCCTCTTGTCCACGGTTTTTTAATTGTTTCATGAGGTACAGATATATGGTAACATCTTAATTTGTGGTTTGTTTAACATCTGTATTATGTGTGGTGGTTTGGCACTCTGGGCCATTGCACGGTTACGGGGGTTGGTACTAATTACCGAGCTGTCAACATGCCATAAAGCCTCATTCCGCCCCACCAACTGGCAGATTACCTGGATACCTGATGAAACCAGTGTAGTCAATGTTTTTTTTACGCGGTATGGGGACCTGACTGAGGTCGCATATTCAAGAATCGGTCTAACATAGTCACTGAAAGAAAAATAATAATGTCTTACGATTACTGGACAAAAAGCATTGTTTGTTCATAGTCACTCATTATCGTGTGGTTTTGACAATGTGGCTGCAAGAGAGGCACTTTTCTGAATTATCTTCTAAACCAGATGCCCAGATTCTTAACCTCGAGTGTATGTTTAAAGTTACATAAGAATGAACGTAATTTAAGACCAAGTGATGGATTCCACTGTGGAAGGTACTACACGTTGGAGCAGAAGTGGATTGTCTATCTTCGCTCATTACGAAAGTAGCAATGCATGTGCCATCATGTTTTAGTTGCTGCACATCTTAGTAGCAAAACATTAATTTCTGCTTAATTCCCAGAAATAATTTTTCTATGTGCTATGAAAATATCCATTACCTACTGTTTAGCATTCTCCTTCCTATAATGCTGTTAGTACTAGAGATTCGAGTTATGGAACCTCCCAAGTCGCTACCCACTGCGCATCCTACTGGTTCGAAGTGGAATCGTAAAGAGGAGCAACACAGCACGTCCGTTCTGAACAGAGGTAGAGAAGAAAAGATAACGTGGCCCGCTTCGCCTGAGCTTATATACCCAGGGGGGTGTGCATCCTACTGCGTAGTCTCTGGCTATATATGCTCAGAAAGAGTGGACTCTTCATCTTTTCTTCTTTACCTCCATTCACGACGGGCGTGCTGTGTACTGCTCCTGTTTACAAGTCTGGTTTGGTAACCGATGCCTTGTGCTAAAGGTGCAGCTCAAGAACCAGTGGTTCGGCTAGTGCTTTCTCCACCTTCTGCTGCATTGTCCCTGGACGATCCACTTTGGCCTGCCTTTAGACCACCCCCGTAACCTGGAAGGGGCTCTCTCGACCCGACACTCCGAATTCCTCATCCATTTCCTTCTGTGACCACGATACCAGTGATTCCACCTGCTGACACAGCCACTATTTCCCGATTCCACGTGGCCAACCATGTACAGATACAGACCTTCGGTCCCTTCGAGACGACCTGTTTTGGCTAAGGAACATTATGTCAGGCTTAAGAGTCAAGTGAAGGCCCGGAAGGTCGCGGCCAAGTAGGCCTCGGCCTACCCGCCTATCAGTCCTCTCGCCCTTCCATTATATCGCATTCTGTGGCTACAAGTTGCCAGAAGGAACCGCTCTCTAGGGAACGGGTCCATCTTCTATGATGGATTATGCAATTCAATTCTTTAAGCGAAAACAATCTGTGCTTCCAAAACCCTCCTCCCATACCGAGGTCTGGGTAGCCTCTGCTGCCAAAAAGGCGCGGATGTCGTTCGAAGACGATCTCGGTCTGTCTCACCAACCAGATCATGTCTTCCAACACATAATCATTGCTCCCTGTTGAGCCAAAGGGCCAGATTTCCATACTTGACGATGGTAGTGGTGTCTCTGACACTTCAGACGACCCGCCCTCTCTCCATGCACATTTTGAGCCGCCCATCCAGGACGATCCGGATTCATCTGAAATTCCTCTCTCTGACCATCCAAAATCTGTTGAGAACATCATCCCGGACTGTTTTCTTTACAAGCCCTCGTCGGATATTTCCGTGCCTAGCAAGAACCGTGGCCTTTCCACTGGGTTTGGGTTCGGCCTGCAGGATCAGATCCCTAATCAACCACTGGTATTGGGACTGTCAACCACGCTCCTTACTACCTTGCTTTGAACCGGTGGCGTTTTTACTAGGTGGTGGTGCCCCTCTTGAACTGGAGAAAGATCCGCTACCCCTGCGCCCCGGCCGTGAGAAACTCCTTTTTTCGACCCTCAGGTGAGGGTACGGCGAGCCCTAAAAACTTCGATACATACCCGCAGTCCGAGTTTTTACTGCAGATTCCAAGATGGACTTTAGGACATCTCTCTTTCTGCTTTGCCGTGCCGCGGTGCCCGTCTTTGTGCTTCGTGACAATGACCACCTACTCCACCTGGGCCTCCATGCAGCCTCTCAAGCCGATGTGCTCAACACAGCGACTAGTGCCCTCTGTGACCAACTTTGCTTTGATCCGCCTCCTGCCCTACACACGACACCTGCCTTTCCTCATTAATCAAGTCTTCAGAAGAGCCTATTTTGCGACATATCATTCTATGATCTGGCTTACTCTGGCCCTTTTTAACTACACGTTATTACTTAGAGAAGTTGCCCTCAATATCACACCCAATCTTCACGACTCCACTCGCGATGTACTCCAGAACCATCCGCTTCACAAGTCTGATACCATATTCAGGGGCCTGATCCCCAAACTTGGCATTTTTGGCTGTTTGTGGATTTCTCGCCAATCTCGGTCTGTTCCTTGTTCCCATCCTGACCCTTCTAAAGATGATTGGTCGTCTTCTCGGCCAGACAGCCCGCCTGCATCTTCCCTTCCATGGGCCCAATCTCCCTTTCGTGCAAGAGGCCAGGGACGTGGACGTGGTCGCTCCCTTGGCCGCACTTCCATATTGGACTGCCGGAATCGCCACGCTACTCTTAGACCAAGTAGCTGTGGCACTGACATTTCTCCGCCACTACTACCATTAAGGGGCTGTCTTCGGTTTTTCATACTGGCCTGACAATCTGTTAAGTCCGACCTAACCATTCATCGCTCTATCATTACTCATTGTTTCCTCCTAGAATTTCTTCATCCTCCTCCTTAACAAAGCCCACCTTGGGAGCAGGAAGCTCTTCCATCTGCTGCTCTAACCACCGAGATTTCAGACCCTTCTTGCAAAACATGCAATATGAGCCGCTCCCAGTCCGGATCGACCAGGGTTCTACAGCAGCATTTTTCTTTGTTCCAAAACAATGGGAGGTTACCGCCTCATTTTCAATCTATGGCCCCTAAATCAATACATTAAGAATCCTCATTTTCAAATGGAAATGGAGACCATTCGTCATTCCCTTTTACGTCACGATTGGACAATTTCTATAGATTTCGCGGACGCGTGCCTACACATGCCACTGCATGCTTCTGTCCGGCACCTCTTCTGATTTATCTTCAGCGGTACGGTCTACGACTTCCTGTGTCTCGCGTTCGGGCTAAATGCGGACTCATGCATCTCCACCCTTGTGCTTTGGCCAATTCTCACGTACCTCCATCAGCATGGGATACTGGCACATGCCTTTCTCGACGACTGGCTACTTCCTCATCAAGATCCGGTCCCCTTCATAAGGAACCTAGAGTTCACCATATCTCTTCTGTCCCATCTAGGATTTGGCATAAACTTTACAAAATCTCGTCTCACGCCCTCCCAGACATTCATCTTCCTCGGGGTATACTTCGACTTCCTCCAGGGAACTGTCATGCCGTCCCCCAATGGCCCGGTCCCTTCTCCGCCTTCTGCAATGCACACTAACAGACCTCAATTACCTGATCGGAACTGTGGACTCCCTTGCAGACCTGGTACCCTACGGCAGGTGGATAGTCCGACATTACCATCACTTTCACATAGACGAATGGGGAGTCCCACGTTCTTCTCCACTCCTGATCCATCTACGATGTTTTTCCCCTCAATTTCCGTTTGCAGCACTCAATTGATGGATGGATGTCCTCCACCTCACGGCAACGGTTCCTACTCGAACCTTTGCCGAGTCTTCATCTCTTCATGGACGCTTCCTTGACTGGGTGGGGGCCCACATCAGTGGAGTCACTACGTCTGGCACCTGGGATCCCAGCGACCAGGACCACATCAATGTCCTCGAGATTCCTCCTACGCCTCTACCATGTTGCAGACCGAGCGGTTCAGATTCACATCGACAACATCACAGCCATAGCTTACCTTCCGGAATAATCCGGAATTGTGGTAACACGGAGTTACCGTAAATCATGATTTTATTGATGATTAAATAACGTCCCTGCCTCACTCGTGCTGCCACGCTCATTGCGGCTACCATATAACATCAGAAACCACAACCATATAATTGTAAAATTACACAAGAGTTAGGGTGACTCCGTGTTACTACAATTCCGAATTGTTTTAGACTCTTTTAAACAAATTACGAATCTGGAGTTACTGTAATTCCGGGTCCAACACAGGGGCCAGTGTTTATGAAAATTCTGGAGTTAACGTTGCTCCGTGTCGGTACAATTCCTTACCCCCCGGGTCAGCAAGTCGAGGTAAAAGTGGGTCAAGGCTATCGATGGTGGAGAGCCTTTTGCTACCAAAATGTGTCCTTTTGCTACCTCAAAGTGTCCTTTTGCTACATGAGTCCTTTTGCCAACTAAATGTGTCTTTCTCCAATCGCAAAGGTCACATGACTGGAAGTGACGTCATCTGAGGGGGTAGTGCGAATGCTTCGCGAGCATTCACATTGTAAGGACTCTCATGAGCTTTCAGAGCATGAAATTGACGAATTAGCAACAGTATGGGGTTACCAAAATTGGAAGGGGCGTCCCCAAAATTGGAGGGGTCGTGCAAATGCTACGTGACCATTCGCGTTGTGAGAACTCTAAAATGCTTCAGAGTGTAAAAAATTACGAGTTAGCAGCATTTTGGGGGTTCCCAAAACTGGAGGGGTCGTGCTCTGCGAGCTTTCACATTGTGGTAACTCTAAAAGCTTCAGCATTCATATCATCGCGTCAAAAATAACGAAATTCAATACACGACCGATGCTGGCGCTTCCTGGCAGAAAATGTTAGTCACCACAAAACCGAAAATTTGAATAAGTTTCTCAAGTCAGCAATAGATGTATATGGCCACAGCAAGGATGTTATTACGATTCTTCCGATTCTAAACACTTTAAAAAGCGATTTGATAATTACCAATCAGAACTACAGCTTATCCTTTTCTGGTGACAAGAGCTTAGCTCCAGTTTTGGGGTTTGAATCGGGCAACTATTTTAGAAGTTGAGAAAGTCAAAATACAGTTACATTATGAGCGTCAATACAATTTTGTGAACGTCTACATCATAGGCAATTCTTATCTAAACAATGGCACTCAGCCCACTTTGTAATCCTTTTATCCCAATTCACCTCCCAGTTTCAAAATCATGGAGTCCCCTCATAATTTAATTTACCTCCCGGTTACTACCAAATTAATCAGAAATATAAGAGTTTGGCTCACTTCGCAGACCAACGAGCCGTTAGATTTGAATGGCGAGACGATCACGGTGCGTCTTTATTTGAGATCTACAATTTAAAAAAAAAGGACAAAATGCTCGTGTTTGGAAAAAGGGAAAGGACTCTCTCTTAATTTCAACTCTACTAATAAAAAAACAAACGGCTTGACGCCTAGAAACAAAGCTTTCATAAAATTCATAACAACACCCAGAAAATGAGCGTAGTAGAAGACTACTTAAAAATTAATGAACCTTTGGTGTACGATTTAACGGTCAAATCTTACACATACCACGAATATAACCCAATTGTTGGCACCAATCTCAACAACGTAAATTCGGAAATCCGCATACAAGTCGAAAACCAAGATTTATTTCAGGACGTTGCCAGCAGTTACCTCCCGATTAAAGGAAGGCTGCTGAAGGACGATGATTCGGCTTACGCTGATGCTGATGTAGCTAGTCTTATTAATAATGCTCCCATGTTCCTGTTTTCTAATTCCATCTTGGTGAAAAACAAGTCGATGATTTAAATTATCTGGGGTTCGGTACTCTGATGAAGGGACTGCTCACTTACAGCTCGGCAGAGCAACCAGATTTGCTGGGCCAGTGCTGGGCGTTGGATAGTGCGGCTTACGTCAATGCCAAACTAACCAACAACTTGGGACTCAAACAGCAGCACATGTTCATTATCGTTGAAACAACTCCCAAGACAAAATTTACCTTCACCATCTCGTTGAAACACATCCCTGTGTTTAATAAGCTAATATATGGAACTAAACACATGCTCACACTCATGCGAGCGAGCGACACGATTGCCCTCTTCAAAGCAGCGGCAACGACCAATGGCAAAGTGGTTCTGAATAGCATTTCCTGGCTCGTTCCCCACGTCATGGCCTCGAACAATCCAAAACCTAAACTCTATAATCTCATTGACCACGGAGCGACCGTGGATTTGAGATTAACAAAATCACGAAAAAAGAAAGACAGCTTTCTGCGGTTAGCATTGTTAGGGCAGATTTTAGCCAGCATTGGAGGCTTGGTGGGAGAGGCTGTAGGGGTGGTATATGCCATAAAAGAGGCACAATACGATGCACAAATTCTGGCTGAACTCGGGTGACATCACAAGCAAGTGGAAGGTTCTGTCTCGAAGAAAAAAACTAAACTAAAACCGAATAAAAAAAATTGCCCCGTAGCAGTGGTCTTTACTTAAGGCCACCCAGGGTCTAATCGACTTTGATAAATCTTTGATTTAAACTGATTTGAACTTTGATTTAAATGAATTGTGTAGAGTAATGAAAATTCCAAAATTTGGTGGTACTTCCACGCTTCCTTTAAAACTTTGGCCTACTGGCGAAAACGGAATTTTAAACTTGGAAGATTTCCACGATGGAGAAGGAAGTCACTGGGTAGCCTATTCCACCGTTGCGGGTAAAGAATGCTATTTTGATAATTTTAGCAACATGGGTCCTGTCCGGTCCGTGGTTAACTACTTGTAACCGGGAATTAAATATAATTACGAATGCGTACAAAACTTTGACCAAATTTGGTGCGGTCATTTTGCCTTTTTTTTCTAAGTGCAATATCTACTGCCTGGAATTACGAAGCTGTTTTAGATAGGATGTGACGAGTCATCTATTGAAAAGTTATGTGCAAATTTAACTGGAAAGAAACGTCTTCTGCATGAAACTCTTTGAATTCCTGTACCGTGACGAGCAAATTTGTTTCTATTACGTAAGGATTTTAGAAAACGAAAACTGTCGAATGCTCGTCCTTTAGTTTAGTAATATATAGGGGTCTCCTTCCTACTTTACATTTAGCAACTAGTGCAACGCTTGGATCGCTGCAGTATAAAATTGCTTTATGAATTAAACCTGAACTTGTACATACGAAGCTAAAGAGAGGGCCGGAATTAACGAACCAATCACTCGCTTTTTCCAAAGAGCTTTTCATGCTGAAACTGATTAGCATGAAACTGTTTTCGTGCACAAATTTCTTCGTGGCCGCGTCAGTCGGTAAAGTAGGTTCACTTAGACTTCTAATAGATTTGTTTGCGGCATTGAAGTGTTCTGTCCGGTCGTCTTGTAACAAGCAATTGGTGTTGACGAATACCTTAGTAACAGCATCGCTCGGTAAAGTAGGATTGCTTAGATTTCTAATCGGCTTGTGCGTTGCTTTAAAGTATACTTTCTCGTCGTCCTGCAATAAACAATTCCTGTCAATATAAATTTGTGTAGCGTGCCGGGGAATGCTAGATTCTTAATTTGCTCCTTCTTCCTATAAAAATTCCCGTCAACCTCATTTAAGTACAATGTATTTTTTTTCGATGCTAGAAATGGCGTAAGTCAACTCATCGGCAAGAAGAGTAATGGCAAGAGGCAAGTCTGTTTTAAGTTACTGAACGTCCGTTGCCAGCATACGATCTGAGAATAATTTACCACGTCTTCAGGTTCGATAGCAGCTACTACCTGTTTGCTTTGCATGTCGTTGTTGGTTTTGGGAGTTAAAACGTATCCTAGTCCTGGCTGTACTCTCGGACCGACTCCCATCACTCCCTCGTCCACTCGTCCACTCTCGTCCTTTTCAATGCTTGTCAAAATTTATTGACTTACATCCATTTTTTACATACGAAAAATTTTAAAATGTGCCGAGTCATGGACGAGGCTTATTTAAAAAATTTCTTATAAAAGGAAAGAACCTCAAAATAAATACTTAACCTCAAAATGTCTCAACCATCCTGGCAAACGCAACTTTCCAATCTCTAGCAAATAAACTTGCTGAAAGTTAAGAACGAGAAAGGTACAAAGATTAACAATGGTGTAAAGTTTTCCTTGTCTCCTTCCATTCAGTTTCAAGATTTAAAGGGTTTGGGGACCCCCATTTCGGACGAAAAATCTAAATATAAAGGTTGGATTTTGCCCAGCAATGCGGAAAATCAAAAACTGTTGAAAAACCTTAAACGGTACATCTGTAGAAATCTAGACATCGAGTTTAACGAGCAGAAACCCGTATCCTTGACTACTTTCAATTATCCCAATTCTATGCATGCGGCTTACCCCTGTTATTCTTCCTGCGAAAAGGTGAACGAAGGTAATGGAGACAAAACGCTTTGTCTTAAAACTTGGATGTACGAGAACATTCACAAAACTAAAGGGAATCTTAACAAAAATGTTATCGACAAACCCTGGTTCAATTTGCTATCTTACAACGCTTTGAACTAGACGAAAGTCACTGGGAAAATTACCGTGGTGTACGTCATCAATGATTCTCCTAGCAACGTGAAATTATGGTGCAACATAGACTCTGGAGTAGTTCATTCAGATGTTTCCAACAATAAATTTACCGATAAAGACTTTATGGGTTTGGTAACTGTGTAAACGTTAATAAAAATGTGTAAATAAAAAAAGCTATGGAATATAAAAACTATGACTTTTTCGTGCCTAAGAAAGAACCTAAAAATCATTCATTTCTACGCCCAAATATCAGATGTCTAATTATAGGCCTCGCAAATTGCGGAAAAAACTTATTGTTTAATTTTATCTGTAACGAAAGATGGCTCGACTACGACCAGTTATTTATTTACAGTAAAACTTTATGCCATTCAAAGTGCAAAGCTTTGCAATCTATATTTGGTGAAATTGATGAAAACATTGGATGGAATGTCGGTTTTTTTCACGATTTTCAAATAGATTTAATTCCACCTGAAGAACTGGACCCAAACTTTCGAAACCTAATTGTTTTTGACAATTGCTTTTTAGACAAATAAAAAAAAAACATCGAACGTTACTTCGCTCAAGGGCGTCATTCGAACGCCAATGATTTTTTATTGCAGTCAGTCCTACACAAGAATTCCAAAACAAATGGTCAGCGACAATGCAAATTTATTAATTCTTTTCTCCGTGGATGAGTTAAATTTAAAACACGTTTACGAAAACCACGTTGATCCTAACATGGAATTTTTCGGACTTTAAAACGTTGTGTCTGAATTGTTGGAAAAAGCCTTACGAGTTTTTATCGATTAACAAACGTTAAATGAGGGGAGGGATAAACGTTCGTTTTTATCTATTTAAACAAAAGAATGGAGACAAAACGAGAAATCATAAAACTCAATAGACGTTTAACTAAAAAGTTTTTACATTAACGTTTGGATGAGAGAGAGCAAGAAGAATCACTACAAGAATTTTTGAAGCCGGTAGTAAGCACTCTGAAACTGGCAATTGACACTCTAAAACCAACATCGGTCGGTGGTGTAAAAACTCTAGCGCAGCACACACAAATTACACCAATTAAAGCTTTATTAGAGGAGGATGACTACGAAACATTGTGCTTATCACCGACCCCTTCCGATGTCGTTACTCCTAGTGAGAAGACATTGTTAGCCCCTCTTGATTTCAGTCGCGCCCAATGATCAACTCTGGCTCAAGCCCAGAATATACGAATTCCTCCGAGATTCCTTATAAAACCGAATACACAACTACAAGCACCGGTCCCAAAGTCAATACGCGGTGCAAACCAGACGCATTTTCACTTCCCCGGAGATTCCTAACATCGCCATTCTCTGGACCATCGATAGATTGTTACCTGTTCAGAATATTGGTCAAACAGCTAAACATTTCTTGATAAAGTTTTTCGAAAATCCAAAAGACAATGACCCAGTATCCGGGCTACAATATGACACTAAGAAAGGCGAGCTGACCTTCGAGAATAAAACGGTTAAATTTTTTGGGAATGATATAGTGGTCAAAGGGAAACAGTTTATGGGAAGGCACGGGCTTTGAAGTTTTCTAGTTTTTAAATATTTGAAAGAAACTTCCTACGCGTCGGATGTGTTAAAACAGCTTATGCAGACATGTTAAAAAATGCTCACACCATTTATCACAATAACGACCCTGCACTCATAACCCCAAGTACAATCATAGCGCCAAGTACATGAACATCGTCACTTCGATTTGGGGAGACATGAAATCGAAGAAAAGGGGATGGGCGTGGTTAAAAAAGTTGGTTATTCGAGCAGAATCAATTACAAATATTACAACGATCCTAATGACTTGATAAAGAGACTCAGGCTTTTCTGTAAATCTGCTTTGGCCGGCCACGACAGTCATAGAAATGAGATGGTTGAAATTTTATCAGAAATGCAGCAAAGACAACTCATAACTGCTCGGAAAAAAGGGTGGCTTATCAAAATTTAGGTTTAGGTTTTAAAAAATCGTACACAAAACTAAGAACAATGAAGATGAGGTACTGCGTCAAACGTAAACATCACACTTCTAATGGCCCCAAACCGTCCGTTATTATCACCGCAAAAAATAACAGGCAGGATGCAGGTTGTAGTTTTGCGAGGCGTCCGGGACGATAAGAGTTTCCTTTATCAAGCCTGGGTAAGGAATCGTAAACAAAACCATAGATAGTTACCACTCGAAATGCATTTGCCGGGCTGCCAATACTGCAGCCTGGGAACCATACTGGAGAAAAGATTGGCTCGAGGAGACCCGGGATTTAATAAACTAGACGAAGCGTGCAAAGAACACGATATCGCTTATTCTGAGAGCTCGGACTTAAAAGATCAGCACTTCGCCGAGGAAGTTCTAATTTCCAACGCTTAAAGAGTGAGAGATGATCCTTCTCTGGCGTGGAGGGAAGAGCTAGGCACTGAAAAGAAAATCATGAAAGCAAAACTTAGGTTCGGAATTGGAAATAAAAAAATGGATCAACTCGTAAAAGGACTTCACGAACAAACCCAATAAAATTTTCCGAGGCGGAAAGTGATTGTACTGCGCCTGAACGATTTATATGGCAGGCTGACTTGGTTGAAATGATACCTTACGCTAATAAAGGGTTTAACTACCTACTAACCTGCATTAGCATCATGTCCAAGTTCGCTTGGGCCATTTCCCTTAGGCGCTAATGACCAAGTTGTCGACGCACCAATAAGCCTCAATCCCCCCCCCATTCCCCTTATATCTAAACCCAGAGTAGACGTTACCGAAGCTTTCAAGAAAATACTAGAAGGAGCGACACCCCGTAAATATTCACAAGTCGATTTAGGTAGTGAGTTTTAAAATAAAGACTTCAAAGCCCTACTTAGGTGTCATAACATCAACATGTGCTCTATGTACTCTGAGAAGAAAGCAAGCGTGGTTGAACGTTTCAACACAGTGCTGAAAACTCGAATGTGGAAAAGATTTCTCAGGCAAGGGACTTACGAGTGGACGCAATTTATTGACGAGTTAGTTTCCAATCACAATAACACGGTTCATTCCACCATAAAACTTAAACCGAAGGAAGTAACCAAACGTCACGAAGCCTTGTTGAGACAAACGCGTACTAAACAGTTGTTGAATAAACCAAAATTCGCCTTAGGAAATAAAGTCAGGATTTCTAAAGGTAAGACAATTTTTGATAGGGGTTATTTACAAAATTTTACTAACGAAGTTTACGTAAACATCACTTGATACATAAAGTGCAAAAAAACTCAACCAGTTGCTTATCTTTTATAAGATGAGTCGGGTGAACCGGTGCTCGGAGGTTTTTACGAACCGGAACTTCAAAAAACTCTAGTTCCCTGTTTGTTTTTAGTAGAACATATATTATGTAAGAAGAAATGGAAAGATGGGAAAATGCTTTACTTCGTTAAATGGAAGGGCTATAATGTCAAGTACAACAGTTGGATGGACAACATTAGCAATCTTAAATAAATATGACCTTCCTTTTTTCCCGTGTAAAATATTTCGATGCAATAAACATTAAAAAAAATATCTAATTCCATTCCTCAATTTTTTCTTTCCTTCCTCAATATTTTTCTTCCCTTCCTCAATTTTTTTTCGTTCCCATTAATAAAAAAGGATAAATATTTTACATTTTCAGAATGGATACTAAACGTTAACTGCGTAGAAATATACATTTCCCAATGTCAACTACTCAATCACCTTCCGCCAGAGCATTCGTCTATTCTGAAAGAAGAATGCGAGTGTTTCATCGACAAGTTGCCCGTTTAACTGAGGGATTGCGGTCATCTGTCCCAAATGCAGGGGTTCTGCCACCATCAATTCGAGATACCACTGCCGGAAGAATTGGGACTCATCGATCCACTGCAGTTTCTACTGTCGGTTCGACTGGCCTTGTAATCACTATTACTGGTTTGCCAGATGGTCAACTACAAGACCCAAATCAGCTTGGGGGTCGAATTCGTCAGAAATATGATCGTAATTCATGCGGGTTTCTGGTCCCGATACTCGGAAATCTACAACCCGAACGATATTCTGGCGCTCTTGGACGAAGCCTTCGATACGATTTAGTTCTATAGTCGCTTTCGCCGAGCATGGATTTGGTTGGGTTGTTTCGTGACTGAACAACCTCATAAACAGGGTAGCAAAGTACAAACCGATGCAAGTGTCGTCCTACATTCTGCTCCAGAAGGCGTTCAATGGCAAGTCGTACGCCGTGGTTAACGTCCAAAACGTAAACGACCAGAAATACTTTTTGTACTCGGTACTTGCCGCGGGTTTACAATTGACCACCAAAGACCCAGAAGATTATCGCAAGTTCGAAGATATGCTCGTCACCAGCATGATTTGTTACCTGATGAAGCTCAAAGAAATTGACAAATTCGAAAAGGTGAACGATCACTCCATTAACGTTATAGGTTTTCACAACGTGGAAGGATTGTACCCATTTCGTGTCTCCAAAAATTTAGACAGTCAACCCATCAATCTTCTCCTTCTGGGCGGCAAATATGACGAAGACTCTGGAACGGTGAACACCCATTACTGCGCTATTAGAAACATCGCCAGATTTTCACGCTTCCGAGGTACGAACACTCGCCCCAAGTTCTATTGTTGGAACTGTTTTGCCGGGTTCGGAAAGGAGTGAATGCTCTCAACTCACCGGAACGAATGCGTGAAAATCAACCTCACGCAACCGCTTAAATTCAAGTCACCCGGAAAAAACTTTCTCAACTTTCGGCATTTCAACCGTAAGAACCACTCCCCATGCATCGTCTACGCCGATTTCGAGTGTATCCTTTGCCCCGTGCAGACCTCTCAACCCAAAACTTCAACTAGTTCGACGAGTAAAATCCATCAGCACGCTCCATGAAGCTTCGGTTACATCGTTGTAGGACAGAACGGGGAGATTGTCAGCCAGCAAAATTACTTGGGAGTAGACGCCGTCGACGTGTTTTACGAACGCATGGTGGAAGAGGCCCAAGATTACCTTACGCTGTTGAAAGATGTGAAACCGATGAAACATACCCGAGTCGAAAAAGACAACTACTCTCACACCAACGTCTGCCATTACAGCGAAAAACCCTCCAACTGCAAAGACCCCCAGGAACATTAATGAGGAAAAGATGAGGGACCATTGCCTTCCAGCGGGATGTACAGGGGGCCGCTCATTCAAAATGCAACTTGAGCGCTTGAGAACGGAGAACCATTCCCGTCGTATTCCACGGCCTAGAAGGCTACAACATACACCTCCTGGTATCTGGCGTGCACAAGTTCAAGGTAAAAGTGGAAATCACTAGCCAAAATGCGAAGAAGTTTCAGAACATGACGATTAAAAGTAAAGGCGTAAACTCTATGGTGGAGAACCGCAGGAAAAGCAATGCCGGATTCAACATCCTAGAAGCGGCCTAGGACTCCGACCTAAAATCTGCTTGGTTTCAGTATGCCACGACTCGTGAGGATGCACTGAATTTCCTGACGCGAAAAGGAGTCTACCCTTACAAGCACGTGCGGGACTTGTCCATTTTCGATAAGGAGAACTACCATCGAGAATGTCATTCTTCTCCCAGCGAAAGACGAAGAGTAAGCGGGTGATGAGTACATTCGGGCACTCAACCTCAGGCTCAATATGAAAACGAAAAAATTTGGTTCATACCATGAGAACTACAAATGATGGACGTTTTCCTGCTCACAGACATATTCGAAGATTTTAGAAAACTTTGCCATGAAAACAACAAGTTGGATCCCTGCTATTACGTATCCCATACAGCAACCCTTCCCAATGTCGGTCGCCACTCGCCATTTGGAAATCAACAGCTGGCGACTTGGAATTTAGCCTTACTCGCCAAATCGGCGACTAGCTACAGAGCATGCCACTAAAAACGGGGCAACTCTAGAACCGTATAAGTTAGAGACGAACGGTTTGTGGCGTTATACTCAGATTTATAAGGGCTATATAACTAGATTTTCTGCATCAATACTGGAGTTTAAGAAAATTGCACAATTTTGTTAATGCATAAATTAAGAGAAACCTTTCATCATACAAGATGTATTTGGTATGTGGCGAGTAAAAATTGTGAAACGGCGAGTGCTTTGTAAGGTCTACTGGCCAAGTGGCGACTGCTACTGGATTGACATTCAGAAGGGTTGCATACCGGGATTTAGCTGGGTGGCTCTGCTCAAAATGATGAAATCCAAGTTGGAACTCTTCACACACGTCGGGAAGCACAACCTAGTAACTTTCAGCATTCGAGGTGGCATTTCCTTTGTGGGAAAAAGGTTTGCAAGAGCCAACAACAAGTATCTACCAGACTTCGACCCTCGTGAACCCTCCACCTACATAGTAGACTTGGACATGAACAACCTTTACGGCTTCGCCATGTGCGCCCATATACCTTACGATGGCTTACGTTACCTGATGAGGAAAGAAATCAGGAAATTCAACGTAGACACCGTGCTGGACAACGTGGATGTCAGATACATCCTGGAAGTGGATCTCAAGTATGCCAGAAAGCTTCACGATGAGCACAACAATTACCCCCTCGTTCCGGAGAAGATCGACATTAGGGAGGAAGTCTTGTCTCCTTATTAGAGGATTTGGCCAAAGACTTGAAGCACGCTATTAAATCTTCGGCCAACACCAAGCTCGTTCCGAATCTTCTGCACAAGAAGAAGTTCGTCGTCCACTACAGGAACTTGAAATTCTACCGCTGGCACGGCTATTGTCAGATGTTTTAGCATCCGACATAGTCGTCTTATGTATCTGCATCGGATGCGACGTAGGAGAGTAGAGCGTGGTCGATTTCCACGGCCTCGTACCCACCTATGGGACTTTTTATAAGAGGTGAAGAAAGGGTCTTGAACGCCGAAGAGGTCCGTGATCTACCCTTTTTCTTTTATGTGAATAGCGGCATTCAGTGTTCAAGTTGGGAGGCATCAACTGCATACAATTAAGTATAGTTTTCCACAATTTTATTCGATGGTGAGTCACAAAACATTCACTTACAGTCTTCCTGGCTGGCTCACTGCGCAAGGTCAATCTCCCTCAGTATGTTGTCTGTTCTATACCAACATCACGTCTCCTCAGGCGCCGTTCCAAATAGAAAGCTGTAGGACCGGTTGACTCAGGGAAAAAATCCGTCGGACGGGAAACAATAAACGTTTAATCTCTTTTTTTATGGCTATTCTCCTATTGTCCATGATGTTATTCTCAGAATTACGCTGTTGCTGACTTGTGTAGAGCAAGTCTTGTCTGTCAAGGCTAGAAGCCCAACGTGGCGGTTCTAGGCAGCCATTTGATAAGATTTCTCTACCATCTTTTTAACTGCCATTGAGAGCTACTATAAAACAAACGTCCACTCAGTAAGAGGAGTGAAGGAAGAGAGAGATAACAATGGAAAAAGGCTGTGATAGAAGTGACATCAATGAGGGAAGGCAATCTTGTCAGTGTTACCATTCAAGTCATATGGTACTTCACTTACTACAACAATACATGAGGAGACATTTTTTAAAGTTCAGATTGGTTCAGGCAACAGAATTAAACAAATAGTAACATGGTTAACAATTCTATCAAGGTATTGTTAGCTTCATAATATTAACCTTAAATAATTACAGCCTTGCCTAAATTACATTGCCTTCGACCGAGGTTATTTGTGGTGTTTTACAGTAATTTAGGAGCTTTTACGTAACTTATTATTGGTAAGCGTTATCTTACTTTACAGGTGGTGATGTACTGGTTAAGTTGCAGGTGAAAAATACTCTTCTTTATCGGTTGTCTACCTGTGGACCGTGCACACTTAAATTCGTGGAGAGAGAGCAAAGGCAGTGGTAGGAGATTACCCTGTTGGGTTTAGTAGTGTTTATTTTATATTTTCTTTATTTTAGCAAACATCATGCTGGGTTTTTACTCATGTTCTTACAGAAATTATAGCCATCAGCGTGATATGGTGACAGCTAGTTCTCCGCTGCATCGGAAGAGTCGTCGCTTTCAACCAGAAACTATGGATGGATGAGGAAGTATATCGACTTCAACACAGAGAAAAGGCAAGCGTCGACCACTACATTCGAGAAGAACTACTTTTAACTCTTGAACAACTCGGTTTTCGGCAAGACCATGGAAAACAAACAAAATCGACTCGACGTCAAGCTATGCACCGACTCTAAGAGGGCATCGGAATACACGTCCCAATCCCACGGAGCAGAATTTAATGAGCTTGAATACCATGTGGATAGGTTTTTCTCAGGAAGGCAAACCACATGTAAATTAAGAAAAAACCTGCCATGTTGAATAGGCCTAGTAGGGACCAACTTGGGAACCCCACGTAAAATCCAAAAATGAGCTGTTTACCTACCTCCTGGGTGGTCTGGAAACCGGTACTTATGTTAAGCTCAGTACATTGATGTATTTTCAATACGCGAAAGTTCATAAAAGCAACTTTTAGGGTATCCAATTTGAGGACTCCCTAATGTTGCTAATTCGTCACGCTGTGTAGCACTCGTGAGAGTTCTCACAATGTGAAAGCTCATAATGCATTTACACTCTTGAGACCCTCGAATGTTGTTAATTCGTCATTTTCATGCCTTTGGTAATGAAGTTAACAATTCGTCATTCTCACAATGCGAAAGCTCACAGAGCATTTGCACAACCCCTCCAGTTTTGGGAAATCCCCAAAATGCTGCAAGTTCGTAATTTTTACACTTTAAAGCTCTTTAGAACTCCTACAATGCAAATGCTCAAAAAGCATTAGCACTACCCCCCGATTTTGGGGACCCCCAAATTTTGGTACCCACATACTGTTGTAATTCGTCATTTTCACGCTCTGAAAACTGTTGAGAGTTCTTACAATGTCGTGAAGCATTAGCACTGCCTCCCCCACGGATGACGTCACTTCCGGTCACGCGACCTTCACGCTCAGAGGTGGACACTTTTAGTTGGCAAAAGGACACATGTAGTAAAAGGACACATTTTGGTAGCAAAAGGCTCTTCACCATCGTTGACCTTGACCCACGTTGACCTGGACCCAGTGACTCATCTTGGCTATGGCCACATTTCCAGGATGCAAAAAGGTAACAAACAGCACTTTCCCACCCTCTTCCAGATCGACGAAAACGAAAAAATAGCAAAAAGGCACTTTCCCACTTACCTCCAGATTGACGACCTTGACCTTGACCTTAACATTGACCCGGTTTGACCTTGGGGTGTTTATGGGTCTGTCTCTGCCATATCGCAAATGTCCCCTACTCACCCTTCAATTTGCACCGCATTATTCAAACTGTGGGGACGGCCCATGGTCGACCTATTTACCACAAGGTTCAATGTCAGACTTCCCCAATTCATCAGTCCGGTTCCAGACAACCGAGCCTGGGCCGGGAACGCCCTGACCTTGGATTGGAATCATCTTTTTGCCAATCCTTTCTCCCACCAAAGCTTCTTCCTCTAGTCCTCTGCAAAATTGCTCGGGCCTCTGGCCTGTTTCTCCTCGTCACCTGGTCTGGCCAGTGACGGCATGGTTTACGGTGCTGCTGGAGCTCCTCGTCCAGCTACCCCAGCAACTAACGATTTTGCCAGACCTGTTAACACAGAACAACGGAACTGTCTTTCATCATCGTCGCCAATCGTTGTGTCTATACTGGTGGCTACTATCATCCGACTGCTCGAAACGTCAGGAGTTTCTACAGAGCAAGCCATCCGTATCGCCGCCCAGGCAGTTCGCGCCTCTACCACGAATATCTATGACAGCCACTGGCGACGATGGTGTCGTTGGTGTCTCACTCAACAGGTGGATCCATGTAGATCCAGGTGAAGACTTATTAAGTCTTCCGAGATTGAGCAACCTCGGAATCGACAACTTTTTCCAGACTAGGCTCTCTCGATCGTCCTTAATGCCCTCATCACGTCTCCTTACGTGCCACTTTCCTCCTGTTTTCTTAGTCATCTCACTCGCAAAACCGTGTTTCTTGTCAGCTAATAGCTTACCTGCATTGCAGTGAATTGCAGCCTTTATCAGCAACAGCCGCTGTCTGTTTCTTCCTGGAAAATTATTCTGACGTCACCTTGACGCCTCGAGTCTCCTTCCAGGCCAAAACACAGTAACCCTGCGAATGTTCCCATCCTTTCATCATCCTGGCCTTGTATATCTTCAGCGATGACCAAGAACAGGCCCTTGCCAAGAACGAGCAGTTGGTTTCTACCTTAATGAATCCAAGCTGCTTCGACGTGGTCAAACTCTTACCCTTTACACCCCAACCTGGAAAAACATCGACCCACATTGTTTCAACATGGATCAAGACAGTTATCCTACAGGCCTACACTTCTCTCGACATCAACTGTGCCGATTGGGATATCCGCATCACGGCCCATGAAATACAAACCGTTTCTGCGTCTTGGGCCCATTACAGCAAAGTCCCCATCTCTGACATCATGGAAGCTGCTTCCTGGCGCAGCCCTAAGGTCGTTACATCACATTATTTTCGGGATATGTCAGCCCATGCCAATGTCTTCACCTTCTCGGGCCGTTTATTGCCGCCCAGCAAGTACTTTTACCCCCTTAAGCATACGACCTTTCTATGTATTGAAGTTGTCAGTCGTTGCAAAGTCTATCTGTTTGGGGAATCGCGCGCTACCCTAGGGTACCTCGTCATGATGTCGCCTACCGCCTTTGACAAGGTCTGTGGAATGCTAAAAGATAGGTAAAGACTATTTTCATGGCACATAGAAACATCAAAATACAAGTATTACCTGGTTGATTTTGGCTTCTACTGTCTGTATGAAAATATACATTACCTTCTTCCCACCTTCCTCCCTCTTGTCACCATCAGAGCATTGTATAGTAGAGGATGGAAAAGATGAAGTGGCCACGCTCCGTTTGAGGTTATATAGCCGGCAGGCTGCGCAGTGGGTAGCGACGCAGGAGGTTCCATAACCCTAAGCTCTAATACAAAAAGCATTATGAGAAGGAGAGTGCTAAAAGATAGGTAATGTATATTTTCATATAGGCAATAGAAACCAAAATCATCCAGGTAATAATGGTATTTTGAAGTTTTTTCAAAGGATCAGTTTATAATTTCATATTGAACGAAATACTTTTTCGCATACCTTTAAAATAACTTCTAAGATTTTATTGTTTTTATTGATTTTTTTATTCATATCCAAATGTTAAGACATACAATCTGTTTGTTTTATGTAGTTTATTGTTCTTAATAAACAAAAAGATGTATAGCTTCTCAGGATGAACGCCAGTTTCATTTAAATTCAATGTGTGCAGTGTTGAGTAGACACAGTATAATCGTTTATTTGACTTTATTATAAAAATATGTTGAATCACTTGAAAACGAGAACACAAAATATTGCTTCTAACATTTTATAGGATTGTTGTTGTACAGATCTATGGGTGCTTATGGCTAAGTGTCATACCTAGATTTTCTGGTAAGCCTTAAAATATGTCACATGTATCAGTCTGTACAATGTACTTTTTAAACAACAAGAAATTTGTCTTCGTCTTCAGGCCATAATGACCACACACAAAATTCTTCGTCTTTCTGATGGAAAAAAGAAAACCAAAGTTAGCATTGGATTGGTTCAACATCCATAAATTGCACAAACTGCACACAATGCACAGCTCAGCAATTCAGGACAAAATATTTCTCGCCATCGCACTGAAATTTAAATTCTACTCACATTGCTACCGTAACCTTTATCAGAGGTTTGTAAGTCGAGGAATTCTAACTTGAGAGCTTCATCAATGTTGATGTGCACGTTCCATAAAGCACCAGCCAGCTGTACACAGTTGTGATAGCAACTAAACGGTTTACCGCAAGCATGGATTCCTCCATCCACTGAATGCAGTTGTTGCAAGTCTTGCAGCTTGTTACGAAGTCTTCCCGCAGGAATGGTGTAGGCCGTTCGCTCTGTGTCCATCCTTGCCTGGTTCATCTTAATCGTTGCCACTTGCATTAGGAAAAATTTTGAATTTTTCTTGGTTTCTCAGAGGTTCGATGCTGATGTCGATCTGAATTAGGGACCTCAGGTTTTGGACATTTAAGGGATCATGCCGGACTCAGTCACCAGTTCTGGTCCACAAATCAGGAACCAACTCACAAGTGGAATAGATAGACCGCCTTTAAGACACCAGGCTCCCATTGGCTCATGCTCAGATCGTGGTCACTAATTGATTCCTTCCTCCCGCCAGTTTGTGGTTATCCCAGCCAGAAAATTCGAGTGCATTCTCTCCTTGCTTATCTGCGCCCTAATCGAGACTTACTTCCTCCTAGTTGCCCACACAATGTTAGAATTGCACGGGGCCTGGAAAAATAAGTGATTCAGTCAGTTTATGGAACGATGGAGTTTCTTGCAAAGGCAGTGCAATTGTACCCCACTTTCTGCTTTTCGTGGAAAGCCAGACGATACATGCTGATTATTTTTTTCAGCGTATTTATAAACAGATAAAATTCAGAAACACAGCTTTGTTATTTTAGACCAAACATACGTTGTCCTATACTGTTGTTTCCTATTTGCCGTTTGTCTTATTGCACCATTTTACGGGAAGCAATAAATTCATGAACGAATAAAAACAAAATCTTCATTTCCTGGGTCTTGGGCAAAACCGACCGAGCTGAAGAAAAAAACATTCCTGCCACTACATTTTCACGACTAATCCCCTCTCCCCCAGACCTCAATTCATAAGGCTGGTTTGGCTTCTCACATTTTTGACAATCTTCATTTGTTTCACCATTTTTTGCTGCTGCAGAGCTGGTTAATTAAAGCTTTGACTTACACAATATTAGTGGGCTAGTTTTCTTTCCCATTTTTATGTTGGGTAATAGAATACGTCTTTCACTTTTTCTGGCAATTATGTAAGGCCCTGAAAATTTTGGCACTGGATAGGTGGCAAACCCTCAAGCTGCATCACTGAGTGAATGTGTACTGTAACAACATATACACCAATCTTTAGGGCCAGTGAAGTGCGCTTTTGATCATAATAGTCCTTCTGCCTTGCCCTTGACTACACCATTTGCACTCTCACCAATTTGTGCATGTCAGCAAAATGCTGTACAACTCCCCATTTTAACCTTGGTCATATATCGCTGTTTTTCAGGGAGTGAATCAGTTGCTAGCTGTCCAAGCTCGATCCCAAATGTATACGCCTGGTTCGTCCGATGTTCAGTTTATGAATCAGTTTATGAATCAGTTTATGAATCATTTTATGAATCAGTTTATGAATCAGTTTAAATTTAGAACGTTCAGACACAGAACTTCAAAAAGGAAATACGAATTCCTGCAAATGGAGATCCCTATCGTTGTGAGAGACAATAAAGCAATGTAACATGTGTCGTCGTTCCCTCCACAGTATTAGCTTCGGGATACACAGTAACACAAACTGCATATTTATTCCCAGTTTCGTCCATAAGTTTCGCTAAATTTTCTTCACAAAAGAACTACCATAACAAAATGCTTCAAATGTTTTTTGCAATTTAAACATTTGTGTCCGGGGAGTAAGCTCACGATTGATGTTTGCTACCTGGCTTAACATCGTCACTGAAAAATAACAAAAAAATAATCTTCATTCGTCATTCAATACGGTGTTGTACTGAAAGTAAACGACTTTACTGAGAAAACTTAAAATTTAATTTGAAAAGTATGTATTTGATATATGAGGTGTGTGCAGCTATTTGCATAGCTGATTCTCGTTAATTCCAAACTATATGGTTTCTGATATAACCAGTATAGTATACGAAGTTGACTGTTCACCGTTCAGTCAGTTACTAACACATCAAAAACCAAAACTGGTAAAAGGGGCTGCCAAGTTCCGAATGGTTCGGGCCTTCAAAGGAGTGATATCAACACACCAAAACATTCGCCAAGTTAATCGCACCAACTAATAGTTCGAAGGTTAAATGAAAACTAGATCATTGCTACTTTTGGTAGCAATGTTCAAGTTTTCATTTAACGTCCAAAGTATTATTCGATGCGATTAAGTTGGCGAATGTTTTGGTGTGTTGATATCACTCCTTTGAAGGGCCGAACCATTCGGAACTTGGCGGCCCCTTTTACCAGTTTTGGTTTTTGATATGATATCACTCCTTTTTTTTTTAATTGTGTATTAAACTCAACTCCACTACCGTGGTTTTCAACACTTTGCTATACCTTTTGCCTGTAGGCCGACATTCTCAACTTACTCACCTGTTTATAGGTCTTTGGTTTGGTTTTAATTTTGTTGTGATTTGTTTTATTTAGTTAGTTTTGGTGTTGATATCACTCCTTTGAGGGCCGAATCACTCACAACTTGGTGGCCTCTTTACCAGTTTTTTGGTTTGTTTATTTTTCTTTGTTTTTACAGTTGGTTTATTTTTCGTGAATTGGACGTGAATACAATTTCTTTGCAACGTTGTTTATATGTATCGTGATACACTAGTGTGTGTCTAGGCATGCACGTCAGTATACACGTTCTCATTGTCCGAACTTTGCCCGTCCAATGAGAGACGATGCCGACAATACTAACAATGGTTATAACAATATTTTCGTACTTACGTGCTCTCCCACGCCATCCCCGTTTTGCCTCCAGGCTTCAAACCATAAAAGGTACGCAGTTCGTATTGTACTGCACCCATTCGTGCAATTTCATAGCTGGGAGCCTTCCCGTTATCTCGGTATTGATGAATAATCACCCTATGGTATTTAACATGGGGATGAGCGAATTAGCTAGCTAGCCAACACATTTACAACGTTATTGAGGGTCAGATTTTGCATTGAAAGCAGCTTAGCAGGCATTCCTACACGAGTTAATTTTTGTCAGGTGGGTTATTACCCTCAATTTCAACACAATTTAATCTTTTGTACCACATTATTATTTTTCCCCTAGCACCTGAAATGTGCCCAACTGTGCTTCATGATATAAGACACTGACGCTATGGCATCGCGCTACAATGGTTTACAACCTCGACAATTGAATTGATGTGATGTTTGTTGTGATGTTTGTTGCCCAACTTGGCGCGACACACTAGCGTGTGTCTAGATATTATTTTGGAGGGTTTTTACCTTTCAACGGTAGATAGGATGAGTTTGTCGGCTTCTAATGGACACCATCAATCTTTTCTAGACATTGCACGCCCGCTGGGTACGCACCAGTTTGTAAGTGAACCTACAAGAGGTGTTAATATTCTAGATTTAATTTTGTCACGGGATGACAGACTCATTTATGATGTGAACGTTGGTGAACCTTTAGGCAACAGTGATCACTGTATGGTTTCCTTTCGAAAACACTGCACTCCTGTTAATGGGGGTCTGATCAAAACGTGTAAAGGCACAATTGATTTTGACCGTCAATCAGCAAATGCCGGGCTTCCATGTGGGTCACCGTAACTTTTCTCCACAATGCTGTCTTAAAGAAAAGTTCTTCCTGAAGTTTTTGAAATTAATGACTTGGGGGTCTGCTTAACCGCTAATCTAAAGCTGTCCACCCATTGCAACTTGATTGTCATTAAAGCCTTTCAATGACTGGCAATTGTAGAACGTTGTTTCACTTCCGGTAATGTTAAAACTAAAGTGTGGGCTTTTAAAGTATTTGTGAGACCACTCCTGGAGTATGCGTGCTCGGTTTGGTCTCCTTCTCTCCTGGATGATATCGACAATGTTGAATCAGTCCAACGCAATTTACTAAAAGACTTCCAGGTATGCGGAACCTCTCTTATGACATGAGATTAACTCGTGTGGGGTTCGAGTTCCTAGAGTTGTGTAAGCTTCGAGCTGATCTTCTCTTGACCTTCAAAACTATCAGAGGTTTTCTGCAAGTGGACATGCCTTTATTTGACCCTTTCCCTTACTTGGAACTAGACGCCACTCGCTCAAATTGGCTGCCCTGGCGATGAGGTTGGATTGTCGACTAAGGTTTTTTGCTTAGACAATTATCCATCCATGGAACTCTATCCGAGGAGGCTGTACGTGTGCGTTCTGTCGACCATTTAAAATTTTTGTTGACCAAATTTGCCTTCGCAAATTCTTGAGGAGGCCTGAATTTGTTGCCCGGATTTATTGTTTTAACTTTACCGACTCGAACTAGTGTAAGCAGTTAACACCTTCTAGATCACAACCATTCTGTGGTTAAATTTATTATTATTATTATTATTATTATTATTATTATTATTATTATTATTATTATTATTATTAT
>JAHWFP010139388.1:129925-162745 GCA_023313725.1 Lithobius niger
ATTATTATTATTATTATTATTATTATTATTATTATTATTATTATTATATTATTATTATTATTTGTGCCGTGCAGACGTAGCACAAATTCTGAACAAATCAAATGAGGTATTGAGAGGGAAAGACTGAATAAGTAAGTGAGTAAGTGAATATATGGACTTATAAGACAACATAGAAGAAAGTGACAAAATTTGGCAAGACGAAATTGTGTTAAACAGTGTAAAAACAGCAACTTGAATTGAGGAGAATAGTTTGAAATTGGCTCTAGATGGGGTAGCAATGAAAAATTCGAGTGTGTTCGTTTTACATTCGAAAAAAAAAGTTAGCAAAAAGTTCAAAAAGTGTTACACCGGATGGAAACTACGTAATCCAGATTAAACTAAGTAACCTAAAATAAAACTCAAAATAAAGAAATGTCTAGATGTCAAGGAAATTGTGAAGGGAAACTTGGAAACCAAGGAGATTGGATAACATGTGGACAATGCAAGCTAAAATAATGTTAAAAAATGTGCAGGACTGAAACAAAATACTTGGAAGTCTTTGAATGATGAAAAAAAATTCATGGACGTGCAAACAAAAATGCAGGCAGGTTAGAACACAATCAGAGACAAATAAAAATGGTGAAACTGAAAAAACTGAAAAAAACTGAAGATGGAAATTTAAACTTAGATATAGAAGATGATGTTGATAACACTGAAAAAACTGAACAAACCAAAAAGGTATATAGACAAAAAATGGAAAAAAAACTAGATCTTCACATTATGAAAACTGACAAACAAAGTGCAGATATTATAGAATTCAAGAAAACAATTGAAGAAATCAAATCAACAATAGAATACTTAAGTGAAGGACATAAAGACCAAAAGATTAAAAACTTAGAACTGAAAAACAGAAATATATGTGAAGTAGAAACAAGGATGCAAGAAATAGAAATTAAAGAAGTGAACTATAAGGTAATAGAAAAAAGTAAATGAAATTCAAAGAATCACAACAGAACGAGAACAATACGACAGATCTCGAAATTTGGAAATCTGCCAAAATCAAAAAATAGACCAAGTAATAGAAAAGTTGGCGAGAAATTTCAATATTTTTTTCAATCATAATGAGATAGAAGTGGCTCACAGAATACAAAACAAAAAAAAAGACAAAACCAAGCACAATACTTATTGAATTCAAACGCAGAGAAGTCGAAATAGGTGGTTGGAGCAAAAAAGAATAGTAACAAATGACAATATGTTTAGAAATGGAAATAGAAAAAGAATTTACTTAAATGAAAATATGACTCCGCACACAAAAATGCTCTTCTGGAAAACAAAAAATTTTGCAGCACAAAATGATTATAAGTATGTATGGTTTAAAAACGGAAAGATTATGTTGAGGAAAAACTCTGATGTGAGGGAAGTAAAAGTAGTAAGTGATGAAGATGATCTGTTTGAAAACGTAGTTGTTTCGAGTACATAAATAATGTTTTTAATAAAAAGGAAGAAGTAAGCATGCAAATTGAAGAAGATGTAAAAAATTTTGATAATTTGAAATTAGTACGTGTAAACATAAGGTCCTTAAGGAAAAATTGTCATAATGTTTTGCAATGGTTTCTAAACTCAGAGGTTGATTGGGATATAATAATTTTAACAGAAATAAATATAAAGGATAAAGTTGAGTATTGTCATATTAAGGAATATGAAAAATTAGCTATTACAAGACAAAATACAACAAGAGGTGGAAGATTGATTGTATTCATGAAAACAAATTTTAATTAAGTGTATAATAATATTGACGAAGATGAGAATTGTTTTTTTAGAAATTGAACTGTGTGATGAAATGAAAAAAATTATGAAATGCAAATTGTGGTAATTTTCAGAAAACCAACTTCAAATAAGAAAATTTTTGCTCAAATGTTGAAATCATTATTACAGAAAAATAGTAAGAAAAGTCTACACCAGATAATTGTTGATGATATAAAAAATAAAGATATACTAGACACGTAAGAGAATTATGAGAATTGTTGTAATCAATTGTCAATTGATTACTATGAAAATATGTTAGAAGAATGTGGATTAACTTGTAAATTAAACTCACCTACTAGAGAGGAGATTTTAAAAGATCATAAACCTTATCTTCAAAAATCATGTATTGGTCATTTATATATATATAAAGTCAATTTGGTGAATCAAGAGGAGGTGTGTTAACAGAAAAACTATCCGATCATTACCTAACTATGTGCTGGATTTAGACCAATATTCAAAATATAAAAAAGAAAAATGACAACTTTTAAACTAATAAAGAACAAATAATTATGAACAAATTGTAAAGGAACTAAATATGATAAATTGGAAGTTTTTGAATGGGATAGAAGAACCTGAAAGATATATAATGAAATAATAAATACTTTTCATAGAATTTACACATACAATACAATTAAACAAACAAGGAATACATATACTAAAAAATATCAAAAACATAAAAGAAAATAACAGATTACTGATGATTTAATTATGAAAATTGAAAAAAAAATATGTAAAAGATTTAAAGAAAGGAGGAAATGCAAATGCTGAACTTGGAAAAATCATAGAAAAGAAAAAAAATGAAATTAATAAAAAATAAAAGAATGTAAGAAACAGTTTTTTTAGAAGAAATTTTAAAACTTCCAAAAAACTAAAGACACAGTATGGGAAGTTGTAAACAAACTGACAGGATAGGAGAATAAAAAATAAATTGATGATGACATTTAAAAAATATTTATTGATAAAAGTTTAGAAAAAACTATTAATTAATTTAATATTAATTTCTCCAACCAAATAACTGAATTTAAGATCATTGATAAACTTGAACATGAAGTTTATAAACAAGGAGATTATTCAAAAAGGACGACAAGTAATAGAACCAAAAATAAAAATCTGTAAAACAGACAATGTATTTAGAAAATGCTACTGACATAGAAATAGTAAATATTATAACTGAATTAAATAATACAAAGGCAACAGGATTTGACAAATTAAAAACGGATCATATTTAAAAACACCAAAGAAAATACACCTAACGGTGTTTGGAAAATATTAAATGCAATGATCGAATGTGAAGTGTTGCCAGAATGGCTAAAAATCAAATTATTACACCGGTTTTTTAAAAAATAAATAGACAAGACCTAAATAATTATAGACCTATAGCACTATTATCTATAATTGATAAAATACTAGAAAAAAAATTTTTTGTTAATAAAATATAGTAATGTAAAAGTTTAACAACATCACAGTTTGGTTATAGAAAAAAATATAGGTACTACTGATCTATTATCTGAAATGAATGACTTTATAACGATAGTTTAAACGGGACGGAAAGCCAATTGGGCTCGAGATTGGTTAATAAATATTTGTAGGACTTAACGATAGGACTTAACGAAGGAAAATATATAGGTAATATTCTAATAAATTTTAAAAACGCTTTCGATACATTTGATATGAACATACTATTAAAAAAAGTGTTATAAGCTAGGTTTAAGAGAAAAAATACATAATATCATAAAAAACTCTATTTCAGGACAGAAAACAATGGTACAAGTGAAAGGAAAAAATAGACTTCCGACTGCAATTAAATGTGGTGTAACTCTAGGTTCTGTACTGGGACCTCTTCTATACTTTTTTACAAATGACGTTGAAAACTTGGAAAATACAAAAACTTTCATGTTTGCTGACGATACATCATTAATATCAAGAAATAAAAATTATGAATATATGATGAATAATTTACAGCACGGTTTTAATCCAATTAATGATTATTATATTGAGAATGAGTTATTTATTAGTAAAGATAAAACCTTACAAATGGACATTACAGTACCAAAAATGAAAATTAAAAATAGTAAATGGATTATTAAACACTACGGAAACTGCAAAAACTTACATTCTGATGGAAACAATCATATTTGTAGTGATAGGTGTGTTAGACTAGAAAAACAACAAACAATGAAATATTTGGGAGTAGAAATTTATGTAAATTGGTCGTTTAAAAACCATATTTAAAGAGTTGATAAAAAAACTTATTTAAAATTATTCAAATTGAGAAAAATCTTTAATAAGAAACAAAAAATAATAATTTATGATGCTTGGATAGCTAGTATCAGTATATAGAGAATTGAAATATATGGCCAATCAACAGATTACTTAATTCAAAGATTACAAGAAACACAGAAAAATTAACAAAAATTATGTTTGGAGAAACAAATTTGAAAAAAAAAACAGAAACCCTCTTTCAGGAGAATAAAAAACGAAGTTACACGATCTAAAAAGTTTGTTTTCTTGACAAAGTATTTTCTTAATAATCAACACAAAGTTATAATAAATTATAAAAGTGAACCCAGAGCAGGAAAAATAGTTATAAATTGCCAACGTGTAAAAATAATTAGGGAAAAAGAAAAGAGGATTACTTTATACCAGACTTATTCAATGGAGTACCGAAGATAATGAAGTGTATGAATAATGGTGAATTAAAAAAATACAAACTTATATACTAGAAAATAAAAGTTAGCACACATATATATTAACAAGAAAGATTATTGAGTTATTATTGTAAAAACTAATGTGAATTGTAATGAAAACATTTGCAGTCATTGTTGTTATGATGATAATTTTATGATTGTTAAGAGTGATGATTTATGAAACACATACAGGCTTTTTAATTAAGGCTTTAAGGGTTACACTTACACTGTAACTATTTGAAATAAACTTATTATTATTATTATTATTATTATTATTATTATTAATTTGTATTAATTTGTATAATATTGTATTTAATTTATACAAATGACATTGTTGACATTATAGATAAAACTGACATTTTCACGTTTGCTGACGACACAGCTTTGATCTCTATTGATAAAGATTACAATGATATGATAATCAATTTACAACACGATTTTAACTTAATAGATGATTATTATATTAATAATGAATTGTTTATAAGTAATGAAAAGACAGTATAAATGAATATAACAGTTCCAAAAATAAAAATAAAAAATAAAAATGGATAATAAAAAACTTTGGAGATTGTGAAAACGTAAAATATAAAAACTACATACATACATGCAGTGATAAATGCGTAAAATTAGATAAAAAAAACGAACCATGAAATATTTAGGAATAGAAATTGATAAAAATTGGTCATTTAAAACTCAGATAAAAGGAACAAAAAACAAACTAAGAAAAATATGCCCTAGGATTTTTAGGTTAAGACACTTACAAGTAATAAACAAAAGAAAATTATACTTGATGCATGGGTCTTAAGCACAATAAGATCTGGTATAGAGATTTATGGACATGCTTCTGAATATTTACTTGAGAGACTTCAAAAAATTCAAAATAAACTGATTAAAATTTTATTGGGAGATAAAAATAAATTGAAAACGAAACAAATCTTCAAACAAAATAAAATTATGAATGTAAAGCAAATAAAAAATTTAGTTATACTAACAAAGTATTACTTTCATAATAAATTTAAGTCCAGAACATGCAAATTCGGTGAAATAGGAACTGTAAAAAATATTTATAAACTACCAGCTTGGTAAAATAACTACGAGAAGAGAAACCGATGATATTTTATACCGAATAATTTTAATGGAATTCCAAAAGAACTGCTAAATTGTTCAAATAAAGGACAGTTCAAGAAAAGTAAAACAGACTTCTTTCTTGATGACAAATAATAAACAAATAATGTACATAATGTTACTTGAAATATCTAAAATAAAATGTATAAGTGTTATTCATAATGTATAAGTCTATTGTTGTTGCAACCAAATCATGTGGGGTGCATGTTTGGATGTATAATTTAAAATTGTTTTCTAGATTATTGTTTTTTAAGACTCACACAAGCTGTTTCAATGCAGTTTCGAGGGTTACGATTGTAACTATTTTGAAATAAATTATTATTAAATAGAATGCCCAAATGAAATGTGTGCAGAGTTTATACTTTCAATAAGAGAAATTTACGAAAAAATCAAATAACAAATAGGCTATAGAAAAAACTAATAAAAATAAAGGACAAATAAAAAAAAAGATAAGAATGGTTAACTGATGAAATTGTTCAGATAATAAATAGAAAATAAATTATAGACAAAAATCAAAAAATAAAATAAAAACATAAATCCATGGCTATTGCAAGAATATAGAGCTTTGAAAAATGAAATTGTGAAAAAAATTGACAAATGTAAACAAGAGTATTATAGTGGTAAAATAGAGGAAACCCATAATGGTAAAACATTAAGGAACGTTATTGATGAAATAAATGGGAAACAAAAGAAAATACAAGATATTGATGATCAGCTAGTGAGAGTTTTTAAGGAAACAAATGTACAACAACTTGCAAATGACTTTAATGATACTTTTATAATGCAAATACCAAAGTTAAAGGGAAAATGTGAACAAAAAATAAAGAACTATAAAGAGGGATATCATTGTAAAACAAAATTAGAAAAGATTAAAAGGAAAATTGTAAATGTAAATAATAAAAGCTTTTTTGTATAAAATCCAATAATTAACAGAAATTAAAAATATAATAAAATAACTTAAAAATGCCAGGGCTACAGGCATGGATGGTTTTAATACAGAAAATTTTAAGCAATCAGAAGAAAACACAGCAATTTTTATTTGTAAACTGATAAATAGGATGATTGAAAAAGAAATATGGCCTGATCAATTAAATATCCAAGTACTGAGTCCAATTTTTAAAAAAGGTGAAGCAAATAACTTTAATAATTATATACCAATCTCTTTATTATCTATTATTGACAAAATAATCGAAAGATTCTTTAAAAAAACTGAATACTTGAAAAGTTTAAATTATTAAACAACACACAATTTGGATACACGAAAAATGAAGGTACATCAAAGGCTCTAGATGAAAAAAAATATGGGTGCTATCTTAATTGACTTGTAAAAAGCATTTGACCTTTTTGATCTAAAAGAATTATTGAAGAAATGTGAAAACATTGGATACGTGGAAAAATTTACTATTTAATAAAAAGCTATCTAACAAATAGAAAATCAACAGTTAAGATAAAGGGAAACTACAGCGATTATGCAAATGTCACATATGGAGTACTGCTAGGATCAGTCTTGGGACCATTTCTCTTTTTAATATATGTGAATGACATTGATAAATTTGTAAATCTAAAATTATTTGTTTGCAGACGATACTGTCTTAATTTCAATAAATAAAATTTATACTGATATGATCAGTAACTTACAAAAGGACTTTGACATGATCAATGGATGGTTAATGGAAAACGAACTATACATTAGTGAAGAAACAACATCATACACTGAAATAGCAGTACCAAAAATGAAAAATAAACAAAAGTCAAAAATAATAACACATTCTGAACAGTGTAAAAAAATTAAGTCGGGAATGAGTGTTAATAATTGTAATGAAACTTGCAAAGAAATTGAAAATAAAATTATGACAAAATATGTAGGATTAGAAATTGACTTACATTGGAACTTTAAACTACAGATTTTAACAAGAATAACAAAACTTAGACAAATCATACCAAATTTTGTAATTATTTGTCTGGAAATGATCATGTGAAAAAGCTGTTGGCAACTTTTCAGAATTTTAATAATTTAAAAAAATCAAAAATGTCTGTGAAATGTTCATGTCTGTGAAATGATCGAGTCTGTCTGAATCGATCACAGTGTATTTGAAATGAGTGTCTGTGAAATGGTTGACTCCTGTTTTAAAATACTTAGCTGATGTGTTTGTTTTTTGTTACGAACTTTTTTTCAGTAGAGTTGTCTTCAGTTTGTAAGTTCCGCCTTGCACACGCCACTCCCTGCCGAACGTATTTCTCACAATCTCACCATAATACATTTACTGATTTGTAATATTACAGAAAGGTAGGAAGATAAATAATACGTAGTTGAGAAAACAACAGTTGTGAAAACAAGAAAAGTTTATGATGCTGTTGCTAGAAAACGTACGTCCACTTCTTTTTTCAAAAACAAAAAAATTAAAAAACAAGGAAACAAACACATAGGCGTGTAATATAGACAGGATGCTTAACGCATCCACAATACAGGCTGTACTATGAAGCAAGCTTCAAACCCATAACTCAAAAAATGGGATTTCTTTGAGACTGGAGAGTGATCAACTCGCTGAAAATTTTTGAGTCTGTTGTTTATACTGAAGTAGTGACGCTGGATTTCTGTGCCATGGTTTTATTGATAATTTGTTGCAACTATTTTACCTTTACTGAACAAGTAGTTTTCTTGCATTGCTTAATGCATAGATCCATGAAAAAAAGGTTTCAAAAACATAACGAATTAACTTATTTTTCCAATGACTTATTTACTCCACTGGGTTATTTACTCCACTGGATATTGGCTGGGGGATATTGGCCAGGGCGATGTTGGCCAAGAACCCATTGAATCGAGCAACAGAAACAAAAATTGTTGGTTCATAGCAAAACGGTACTCGCACGTTAAAAACTGATTTAACCAGGAGATACCTAAACATCAATCTTCAGCTTTTTGTTTTTAGTTGCTTACAGTCTTGTTTAAATAATTTTTTTGAAGCCCAGTATAATCTGAAATAAATTAAGCCTCGTGTAGACGAACTGGGTAAATTTTGTTTCTGCTGCGATGCCAAGCCTTTTTTCAACCTTTAGTTTCTTAAATACTTCTACACATGGTCTGCTTTATCTAATTTTTTTCTTAGAGAGTCATCAAGAATCCACGTGGTTGCCAACAGAGTCGCACAGTAAGCCAGTGTCTGGTTGATTGCATAGAAAATGTCATTTATTCTGCATGCTTCAAACCCTGCAGGTTTGTATTTTTCTAATACCAAGTTAATTCTGTTTTGATTCGATAGTTAATGAGACGGTCCTTCCACTTACTGCCTTTCAACTGTTTACCCTGCACCGTTTTCCTTTAAGCTAGAATTTAAATAATCGCAAACACTAAAAATTTAGCAACGATTGAAGAGATTTCTGTCAAAACTCTTCAACCTTTAATATTAATCAGCCTTTATATTTGTAATCAGCAGCTTCACGATCGTCGATTCCTCCTATGACTCAGTCCACATGTCAGTATAATAACAGTTTCAGCATTTAAAAAAAATCCACAATTAACAGTATAGTCCATTCAGGGATTTTTTTAAATGATTATACTTGACATGGGACAGTCAAGATTTTGGGATAATTTGGGGGTACTAACTTTTGTTTACACTACAGTTATATAGATGCCTCAGGAACATAAAAAAGTATGATTGTCATACTCAAAGTGGTAGCTTTTTCAAAATGCTGGCATTCCAAAATTGCATCCATCAGCAATCAGCAAATTAGCAATATCTCTGGTTCTAATAGGACTTTTAACTTCTTTTTTTCAGTTAAAGCCTATTTCTTGGCCTATAAAATCTTTTCCCATGACTTTTTGTATAGTTGTAACAGTTGGCGAGAAAAACGTCAGTGAATCAAATTTTCCAGTCTCACAATGCAGTTATGTCAAAATATCTTTAGACGTAATGACTTTACATGAAATGTTTGAAATTAATAGTTGTGGATAATCTGTCTTTAATTTGGTGTTAAGAAATCTTTTTTAGATCAAAAATTCCGTAAGTAGGCTTCAAAAGTTTGAAGTTACGAAGTACGCAGTGTCGGACACTGGCGCTGGCATTCTACTCTGCTAGACAGCTTTGTTTTGGTCAGCCAAGATTTTGGTTCAATTTTGGGGTACTAACTTTTCTTTAGTAATGATGTCTAAAGACCGTTATGGTTGTCTCATAGTTATTGATAGGAAAAATTGCTGCCGATCCAAGAAGGCAGATGTCTACTTTTGAAAAACTGGCTACGATGAAAGCAGAGCTACGATTTTATATTCTTTTTTCTAATGCAGTCCAGAATTAGAGAAATTAAATAGTGAACAAATTCAATGATTGGTAAAATTTTACAGTTTTTAAAACCACTTCACAAACTGCGATGAACAGTTGCTACAAAAGGTAACACTATAATAATAATATTCCGTAATATAGTATTCTAACAAAAGTTACGCATCATTGTCATCACTTTCAACATTGTCGTAATAGTTTAAATAATCTTCTATCAATTATTCAATCTCATCCATGTTATCATACTTTGCCAGCTTACATGGCAAAGTAGTACATTTCAACTGATTTTCCATACAAGTGTAGGTTAGCAATTTGCACAATCTAGAACAAGAACAACTCAAATGTTCCAACATTGCTTTAGGCGCTGGTGCTCCTGTCATCGATGGGATGCAAAGATTGGCATCTTTGTTTAGCATCCATCCATGAACTTCCGGTTCCGGAACTTCAGAGGAATTTTCCAGACATCTCTTCCTAATAACTGATTGATAGCAAAATAAAATAGCTAAAACCAAAACGTCAGTATCATTAGATAAACAAACAATATTTTATTATTCCACAGCTGCAATACGTAACATCATCGCGAGTACCTGTAGCAGTTTTTTTTATGCATGGTTTACAGTAAGCAACAAACAATGTTGTATCACCTATCCTTTTTATTTTGCTTTCCACTTAACAACTTTCGACACAAAATCTTTGTTAACTTGTTTTCACTCTCAACGCTTGGTAATAGATTTCTCCATTTGGCAATTCTTTGACCATTTTAGTTTTGAAGAAATTTCCTGCCTCTGAACCTCTGCTGAGACATTCTGCTGAGTTAACTGATCCGTCATTGTAGGTATCAAATACAATGTCTATTCTCTTACTGTAATAGCCAGAATTTAAGACATGATCGAAGATAGAATCGTATAGTTCATCAAATGTCCTGTTTTCTCCATGCAGCTTTTGAATCAATACCATCTCATCAATTACAGTGGCTGATAAAGGAATATTCCCATCTTCAGACGAAAACAGGCTTTGCAATTGTTTCTGCAATACTTCTTTGCTGGTTTTCTTCATTGATCCATCTGGGTTGACCAAACTTCAAGGTAAAGGGCCCAAAGAGTGGCCATACATGTCTAACATATTTAAATTGCGGTTTTCTGCTACGAATATTATACTTGCATAAGGTTTAACGTCTGCCTTGAGGATTACACCTTTGTTCTTTTCGCTCTGTTTCATTGTGATAGCCTCTAAGTCTTCAAATTGGTTTTTAAAACCCAACACCTTTTTCAAGATATCTCTTTTCAATGCTTCATATGCGTCCTCACCATTCTTCCTTACATTCATGAAAGATGTATGTACATCGGGTAGTGCTGTTTTTCCTGTTGATAAGTCGATATGTCTGAAGGATCTTAAAATAGATTAGTCCAGTCATTATCCAAACGTTGGAATGCAGATGAAACACACGTTTCGTCTATTTTTTATCCATGTCCTTTGTAGATCTGAGTGGCAAAATGTTGCCTGACTTGTAAAATATAGATTTTCTTTTAACTGCGTTAGAGTAGATTCACGGCACTCGGCGGTTGTATAGAATTTTTCAACAGCACACGCTTTTAGACTGAATTCTGTCGTACCTCCTGCAGCTTGTCTATCTTTGTTGACTGATGACTCCAACGTTAGGTCAACAGGAATGTGAGAAAATGGGTTGTTTGATCATAATTGAACTGAAAACAAATAAAGAAAGAAATCACAATGTAAAGTTAACCTAAGCAAACAGTCTGCATTAAAGACTGGCATTGTAAGGATACAAGATACACTAATCTGCGAAAGAAAGAAAATACAACTGCCCTGGCTGGGACTCTAACGCAGGACTTCCCGCTGACCAGGCCGGGGATAACTACTGCACACTGAGCTAAGACAGAACAGTTACTTAGCTCGGCTGGAAACTGTAGCCGGTATCTGCCCTGGTAGTGCAGTGGTTAGAGCGCCTGGCCTAGTCAGCGAGAAAGTTGTCTTTTCTTTCTTTCTCAGTTAGTGTTTCTTGTATCCTCACAAGGTCAGTCTTTAATGCTGACTGTTTGCTTCGTGAACTGAAAACTCTCCGTATTTGAAGAACTGACTTATTTTGGGCTCATTTTTCCGCAAATTAGAAATTTCTGTAAAGTTAACTAATAGATATCGTGCTTAGTTAATTTTATCAAATGCAAAATGTCACGGGATCATTTGTTGGATACATGATATGAAGAGTATCCTTCTCGGTTACTTTGGATCAATCCAAGCAACACGTTTATTAAAGCTATGTATGACATCCAGATAATGAGAGCGGCACATTGTCCTTTCTTAATAGGTTTAAGTAATCTTCAGATTTATCCAGGACAATCTTTTAGGTTGAATCTTCTGGTGTAGCGATGAATGTTTCATTGTACATCTTGTCACAGAATTGTTGTGTGTTGATTAACAGTGTCCAGTTGTGAAAAAAAATATCAGGAAACTCCAAACATTTCAAGTGATGAAGAAACTGGCACCAGATGATTCCAAAAATGACTCATATACTCATATACGTACTTGTGCAGACGAATGGCACAGTTGTATTGCAGGCAGAACAGCTTGCCAGAGCCAGTGCCCCACGCCGCGTACCTTCGTAACTTCAAACGTTTGTACTAAGGAAATTTTTTAACCTGTAAAACGATTTCTTGACACCAAATAAAGACCGTTAAATTCTCCACAACTTTTATTTTCAAACATTTCGTGTAAAGTCATTACATTCAAAGATATTTTGACAACACTGCATTGTGTGACTAGAAAATTTGATAAAATCAAGTTTTTCTCGCCAACTGTTACAACTATGAAAAAAGTCATGGGAAAAGATTTTGTGGGTCAAGAAATAAGCTTTAATTGAAAAAAGAAGTTAAACAATCCTATAAGAACCAGAGATATTCCTAGTTTTCTGATTGCGGATGGCGGCAATCTTGGAATGGCTGCTATTTTGAAAAGCTACCACTTTGAGATGGCAATCATACTTTTTACGTTCCTGAGTCATCCATATAGCTGTGGTGTAAATAAAATTAGTATCCCCAAATTATCCCGAATTCATAATTTTAGCTACTTGGCCTAATTTTCTGTAATTCTTAGCTGCTTTCAGTGTTACTTTGCAAGCACACGTTTCATTATGGTGCATATGAAACAAAATTGTGAGTGCACTGTGCGTGTAGTTGTTACTGAAGTTTGCTTTTCATGTGAGTCATTATTAACCAATGCCTAGAATTGTCACTACATAGCTTCGTGAGAACAGTATGCTACTTGGAGGGAAGTGCGGTGGAAATCCAAAAATGCATGTGATCATTAAAATGTAACTCACTGTTAAATCATAAACTCAAGGTAACAACAACAACACATAACTGTCAATTCTCTCATTCCACGACGCTTTTAGTAAATTGCTGTCATATTTCTACTGTAAAATCGGAGGTTTTTTTTAATTTTTCGTGCAGGACTATCAACAGGGCCGAAGTGAAGGGGTGAGAGGGCTAAGTGAAATTACATGGATAATCAGAAGTATTTATCTGATTCTATGTGTGCAATTTTTCAAAACAAAAGTTCCCACAATTTTTAAATGCATATCCTAATTTTTTCAAAGTGACCTTGACTTCTTAAAGCAGGAATAGAAATCGGGTCGGGTATGATTACAAAAGAAGGGAACATGATGGGTTATTAATAGAGTGGGTGCTGCTTCACACAAAGCTCTTTCCCCTTCATATCTGGCGATTAAGAGGGACGAATTCATTTCTATTCAACTCAATTCCGTCACCCCCGAGCACACGTACCTTGAGATACAATAAAGTTTGTGACAGGTCTACGTAACTTTTACTGCCGGGTATAGTAAAATCCATAACTTGTCCAGCTGCAACTGGCACCACAGGTCCGTACTCTTCATACTTGTTTTTTTTTAATAGACAGTTGTGTAGGTTGCACAGAAAACAAGTCCAGGGGGCTCATCAAACACTCGCAAGAAAAGGGGCTTTGAATACTCATCATGGAGGTTGGTCAAAAGACTTGTTGACTGGCGAAAGCTCAGGTTTATATAGAGGTCTCTTCCCCCTCCCCATCCCCTAAATCTAAAACTGTTTTAATAGTAACCTTCCTTTTTTTTTTGGTCGTCTTACCTTCGCCCAAACATTTGCGTTTTATTTCCAAACAGTGGTCCCTCAACCCCAACCCCGCTTGGGAGTTTTTTCTTATATCACTCATTACATCACTGGCAGTTCTGTTCTGTCTATCTCTATCAGCGTCGTTAAAGAGTTTTGCAGCCAAATAATCGGCTCCTATACCAACGCCGGTGCTATGGGCAGTTCTACCTACGCTTCCTAAAAAGGGCATAGCCATACGTCTTAAAGAGCTAAATAAACTGCCGATTCCGTGGTCGGCTTGGGAATGCCTGCCGGTGAAGACGGAGATCTCACCTCCCGCCTGACCGGCGTAATAATTAGTATACGGACTAATAACGAGATGGCGTAGCCTACCTATGCTTTTAAAGGTCTTATGTTGCAAGTTAACGACGACGCAGCCAGAGGGGCCGAAAGGTATTGGAGTGCCAGTATCGTTTCTAATATCTTTATTAATACCATGTATTTTTTCGGTTAATAAAGGATAATAATGCAGCCTGTAAAACTCCTTGTTAGTAGCTTCCTCTTTATCACCCTCAACGTTAACGATTCGCAACAAATGCGCTTTAACGTCACCTACAAATTGTGGCGTATTAATTTCGGTGTATGCCCATAAAAATTTAATAGCACTATCATAATAATCTTGAATGGATCCCCAAACCTGTAAAGCTTGAGGAATCCAGGTGTAATAGGAGCTCTTAAATCCAAATTTCTCAACTAAGCTCCCCAATAAAATCAGGTAAGTATTTTCGTTGGAGTGCCATTGTGTAATTTGAAACTTTCTATATCTTTTATTATAGGCTAGCCTAGGATGGGGAAGCTCTACGGCCGAAATCTTGGAGCACCTTTACTTTAAAACGCTTTAATTTTGTCGTTAATATCCGAGGCTAAATCGTTCAGAGCTTCGAAATAAGGTCCAACCTAATGCTCTTTAATTTATAAATGGGAAAGTTAGAGTTTTGATTCACTTGACTAGCCCCGACCTCGTCCGTCAATTCTATCATGTTTCGATTAGTATTATAATTATTGGGAAAGGACATTTGATATAAGGCTTCTTCGTAATGTTTCCCGAAATGGATCTGTTCTGCTAATTGCACCGTATACTTTTGCAAGGTATTTTTTGGATATAGATCCATAGGAAGACATATATATATATAGATATAGATTGCTAGGAAGAAACAAATAAAATCCATCATTCATATTTAAAGCGTTTCGGTATCTGTAACCCAAGAATTAAAAGAATCTCGGCAGCCTAACCACTTGACGAAATATACAGTGTGCCCCTGACGTTTCTCAGTACAGAGCACACCTTGTCTTTATATACCACTGGCGGCTTTACTGCATGCAATTCTTGCTCGTACCAGGTGCCCAAAATATCTTCCTTATCGTAATCTCTAACTGTATCGATACAAATGGGATGTTAACGATTTTTACTCTGAACATAAACAATCTCTTCCGACCAATCGGGAGTGTAGTCTTTGTCGAAAACGCTACTTCTCAGCCCCATTCTAACTGTGTTTCCTACAGCGAACCCACCCAAATACAAATACAAGAAAACCTATCCCTTACTACCTATGTTTACCTGTACTGGTTTCATTTTAATGCTTGTATGAAAGGAATTATTATATGCGTGCATAATATCTTGCACAAGTCTGAATATCTATTGGTGTTATTTACGTGCAAAAAATGACTTATTCTCGCACGCAATGTTCTAAAAACTCATTCGGCTGTGAGTCATTTAATATTTTCGTTTTCCGTGGAGTAATGATGGACGTTAAATCTCTTAAATTTACTATGGCATTAGAAAATTCTAAACCATGATCTGACCACGTCGAAACTGGCACACAAACCCTACTAAATAATTCGGTTAAGGCCCTACTCATGAAAGACCCGTCTTTACGTTTTAAAGGTAAGGCGAACGCTTCTTTAGTAAATATGTCGATCACGATTAATAAGAAAGTGACGTCATCGTTCCATGGAGCCAAATTACTCACATCTGCCAAGTCCAGCCCCCAAATGTTATCAATCCCAACCACCATAACTCTATTACGTTCGACTTTACAAATGATAGGCATAAATAGAGTATAATTTGACTCTCCAGCCAACCAGCTCTTAATAGCTTTTAATGAGATTCCATGGCCTTTGCTCCTAGCCAACCTGTAATCTAGCAACCCCGCCCAAACTGCCAGTATATGTTGGATTAAAATAAATAGACTTTAAAATGTCACTCGTGGAAATCGCTGCCCCATCCTGGTGATTTTGGCTCACCTTCAAAATATTAGCAGTTGTGCGCCAGGCGATGTTCCCGGTGCTTGGTCAGTATACCAAATACCTGAGGGGTGGGGACCGTGTCTATATACCATCTATGAGGTAAATTAAATACTGTAGAACGTTTCAACGCCATCTTGCAAGGGATGTAGGCCCTAATAAAACGCTAACCAGGTATTTTTTCACTTTTTTTAAGAGTCTTCTTATCTGATATTGAGCTGAGAATTAAACCTGGAACGTTCGAACCTTCGATCAACTTACTGTCGTGTATTAACTGACCTATAGCATCGTACCCCAATGTCACCACCGTCTAAAAAATGTCTGATTCGCCCCCTGCATTTTCTTGGCAGTACGAACATGTTGGCCCTAAATTCGACAACAGGTTCCTATCACAAATTCATATAACAAAGTATTCGATGTCCTTGTGGTATAACCCTTGGATGACACGGCCGGGGCAGCTGTGCTAGAGACCTGACTGGCTGCAGGAGTTGCCCCCGGTTCCATGGGTGCCACAGTTGTAGGGACGCTGGAGAGCATCAGCAATCTTTAAATAACGTTGAAGCATTTGAGTGTACAGTTTGGATTTGTCGTGTTCTGTCAGGGTATGATTGGACAACACGTCTTCCATGGAATCGTCAAGTTATTGAGTGGCTGGGTAAATTGTGACCTGGGGTGAGGGATAGTCTTTTCGTCTCTGATGGAAACACCCATAGGGACCAACTGATGAGTTTATACATTTGTCTTTTTAGCCGGATAACACCCATACTCAGTTTCCTAGGTGGTTTTTTATCCGGCTAAAAACCATCTGGGAAACTGAGCATGGGTGTTGGAAGGGCTCCTAAAAATCCACCCTTTTGATTCTTGACTAAACGTTTGTTTTCTTTTTCACCACAAGTTCTAGAAGATAGTTTAAGAGCACTTTGTTGAGTTTTTTTTCTGGATTGGCGTTAAAGGTACTCTCTCTTTTAACAAGTTTAGAGACACTTAACACAATACTGTCACACTTCGGGAAAACTAAGTACAATGCGTTTAATACGTTGAGTGGTGGCTTTTGAATGCAGTAATTCGAGTAATGGAATGAAATATACGATTCTCTCAGTCATACTGCGTGGACAGAAAAACGGTAATTGGTATTTTGAATAGGTTTGAATGAAATTTTACCGCTTCGGGAGTGGAAGGATGCAGGTGTACGAATAGAAAATCAAAAGGTTCTTTGGTCGAATCCTTGTAAATGGAAGTTATAAAGTCTTTGTTTACACCTATTTGCCGGGCCAGTACCTGTAATTGGTCGTTATGAAGTAAAACAAGCAATACAGTGATACAAAGATAAAAAGCCAAGCAGTGCACAACAAACATACAAAAAGCACAACTTTCATGTTTTTCGTGTACACTGCTTGGCTTTTTTATTCTTATATTTATGTAATTGGTTGAGAAGTCGATTAGATTTGAACAGAAAAAAAACTGGGTGTTTAGGGAAATAATTCTTAATGTCTTGAGAAACAGTTTGTGAACTATGTTACTTACCTAAATGCCTCTGTGATGATTTCGTTATTAATTAGGCTGGCAAGTAACTAGTGTAGGATATCGTCTAAAACTACGATAGAGTCACGTGGAAGACTGTCGTAAATATCTTGGCTAAATTTAGAATGAAATTCAATAGGAATTGGGCTGGATATTTTCAAGATGTCAAAAAGAGGCTAGTCTTCCAAGTAACGGAAAGTAATGCTGGTCGGAGGTGGGTTGACATGGATAAGGTCTTGAGAGTTTAAAATCAATTTTTAGTGCATTAATAAATACTAGTTGATAAACATGATTATTTAGAGTGCACTAAATGCAAATTATAAAAGTAATACGGACTTCACTTTGTGATTCCTCAACTGAGCATTCTGTAATTGACCAAGTTAAAAAAATGGAAAGTAGTCCAAGAAAATAATTCCCTTCATAGTGCAAATTGATATTTATTCATTTTTTGATAATAATAACATGCTGCGTATTTTTCTATAGATTACCTTATATGCAGTACACCAGCAGATTTCCAGAATGTGAAGGCAATCAAGAGTTCATGAATGTTATGAACGTGACAAGATCAACTTTGAAAGTAATAAATCTGGAGGAATGCAATTGTCCAAAACGATGTAGAGAAACAGAGTATTCCATTTCTAGACAACACATGTATATGGAAACTCACCCTGACGCCTTAGCAGTTTTGTACTTTACAAATGACCGAAAAGAAGAAACTCAAGTGATTGCTTCGTACAATCTCATCACATTGTTTTCTGATATTGGCGGAGCATTGGGTTTGCTTTTAGGTGTTTCTATTTTGGCTCTGGTAGAATTATTATTTTCTACTATTGCCCACTGCAAATTATCCTTCCAAAGTTATTTTCAGTCAAAGCAAAAGGAACCAAATATCAGTAAGACAAGGAGCACCACTCATAACAAACATATAATTTTGAAATACCCAGTCATGGCAAAAAGAACTGAAAACAAAGCTGGCGAACCAAGACTTGCACATGCAATAAAAAAAGATTCACCGATTTGGCTTCGGCTCGTATGGCTTGGCATTTCCTTGTTAACAGCTGGTGCTTGCATCTACCAATGTTCAGAAAAAATTGCGTATTGCATGACGGACCCGACTACAATTAATATGTATTATAGTCTCAATCGAACGATTACTTATCCTATGGTGATAATTTTCAGTGAAAGTGACTATGAGTTAGTAAGCGATATCAAAGCTCTTACTTCCTTTCAGCAGTTGCCTAAATTGTGGTCTACACGACTTAATCTAACTCGAAAGGAGTTTATGGTGAATGATGTAAGTATAAGCAAAACCTATTAAAATCGGCTAAGTTAAAGGTGCCTATTCATCATATGACAGGCTGCAGCATCTAGCGCCGCCTGCAATTATTTAGTTCTACGTAGCACTTGATATACGTAGGATGAACGACGATGCCAGCCAACCACATTTTTCCAGGAGAAATTAACTGTCTTTGAAGGTAGCTATATTTTTTTAGGCCACCATATTGTAATCCACACCTCCTTGAGTATACAAATTCTCCGCAAGCTCCACATAGGCCATTTTGGTATTGTCCGCATTAAAGATCTTACAAGGTCTTGCATTTGGTGGCTAGCAATTAACAAGGATCTGGAAATTATGTTTCGAACATGGTAGGCTTATTAGACTATTAAGGACACAGGTATTAGCACACAGAAGCACTCCTGGGAATCCCTGTAGCTGCATGGGACCATTTTCACATGCATTTTGCAGGCCCTGTCACAAAAGTGTCTTAACTTGTCATTATTGATGCCCATTCGAAATTTCCTTTTGCATATAAAATAAAGAACACAATGTGTCATCACCTGCAGAAACTATAAATGTATTCAAGAGTTTATCTGTCACCTGTAGATTTTCCAACGTTTTAGTTTCTGATAATGGGCCTATTTTGTATCAAAAGTGTTTGAGCACTTCCTAAATATGTTGGGTATTCGCCACATTACCAGTACCTCTTATTATCCCCATGCAACGGGGCCACTCAAAATTCACATGTGAAACCAGGAATCCTACAAATATGTACGTCTAAATGGGGAACCTAGTGACGAAGCACTACTCAACTAGTTTATAGCGGCTAGGGTCATTAAACATTCTACAATGGGACAAAGACCTACTATGCTGTTCTTTGAATGTCAAATGCCTACACGGTTTTCGTTGTTGTTATCAAACGCTGCTGATATTATGCATGAAAAGCAAAGGATCGTTACACTACAGACGGTTGGCCAGATGTCAATTGGACCAGACGACAATTTTAGGGGCATAGAGCAGTTATTACCAGTGCCCTACAAGACATCAAAAATGAATTCTACATTGGACACTGTGGGGCTTGTGTGTATTTAGGCCTTCGATAGGTCGAAATTGTGGTGGCCAGGGCTTGATGCAGATCTGGGAAATCTTGTTAAATCCTGTCAATTTTATGAAAGTGCGAAGGATGATTGTATTACTTGTAAAAACCACTCGTGGGAGTCTATTGTAAGGACCATGGACAGAACTCGGAGAGATTTTTGTGGGTCCTTCAGGTGGATTAACATGCGTATTTATAAATGATGCGTATTCGAAATACCCGTTTCTATGAGAAAACTACAAGTGCTAAGATTATATCTAAGATTAGAGAATTATTTGCAATGCACGGATTCTGTAACATTTTAGTTTCTGACAGTGACCCATTACGGTCAGTGCTAAATAGTGGTACATAATTTTTAACGTGCACATAAACGTGACAGAGCAATTGGCTATTCTCCTGAATTTGCATTACCATGTTACCTATGTTCTGCACATACTACGACTGTATTACTGGAGAGGGCCTGGCCCACTATTCACTTCACAGTGAGTTCGAAAATTATTTGTCAAGTTGCACCACACATCACATAAAATCTACGCTGTTCTTTCTGCAAATGACGGGTAGTGCATAAATAGCAGTGCATAATTTAAACATGCTTATAAATTTGAAAGAGCAAATGGTTATGCTCCTGAAATTGCCTGTGTTACCTGTATGCCTTAAGGTTGGAGGAAGTCCACCAAATCATTAATTGATTATGTGAAAAACTAAAGCTACTTAAAATTAAAGTGAGCTGAGACACCACAGTGTCCCCTGAATAGAAATTGAAAGTATAATTATTTAATAACTTAATACTTTAAATTTGTACTACTAAATTCACAACTAACAATTTCGAATAACAAATAACCAATTTTTAAAGTCTTCACCTACCTTGAATATAACACAAAAGTCCCTTCTTAAACAATCCTCCACCAAAAATTCACATAGTTATATCCCTAATCAAAATTGCTACCTGAAAAAACTTACAAAAAGAAACACAACGTCAAAAATCGAGTTTGGAGTTAGTAAAAAATGCCAAATAGAATCTTCCCAGGATCGTTGACACCCAGAAAAAAGAAAAAATACAAGAGAAAAGCGACTTCACGTAGCTCTCGTAGAATGTCGTATGACAACCCCCTCACTAATGGGAGCGCCAGAACTTTGAGTGGTATCACTGTTAGCCTTGAGTAGGATAAAAATTTACCTCTTAAGCATGGAAGGTCTGAAGGACATATGTTTTTCCCCAGGAGGGTTTCTATACTTAGATCCGATTGCCAACCACTCATTGCCAAACCTCGTAAAAATTCTATATATTCCTTATTAGAATGACATGGCCTAAGAACAGATGGAGTTGATGATACGGAACTTTGGTAGAGGAGATGATATATTTGAAACAGGTGTGAGTAATGGATTAACAGATGGATTGAGCAATTCATTGAATAGAAGAAATGATTAAGGCAAAATAGGCTGTTCAGCTAAACCAGTAGGTATTTTCCCACTTGGCAACGTCACAGCCAGCAAATGGAATTCACGGTGACACTGCAGTACGTAATTGACCCGAGTGTCTTAACCAGTCACAGACGTCTATGGCACGAACATCGTCATTTGTGATAGCCTAAGTCATCAATTATAGCAAGCTGAAATGAAACGAGCATGTCAAGGATGATAATCCTGGCACAAAACGTGTTCACCAACGCAAAACTTTGGTGATTTTGTGCATAATTGAAGGCGTCAATTGTTAACCTTGGTTTTGTTGGACATGTGACGTTAAGTCCTGAATTAACAAATCAAGTTGGCCATAAATTCGATCACCAAGAAACAATTCACCGGACTTTCCGCAATAATATATGCAGTCATGGCACATGCACATTAGGTCGTGACACGTACTATGTAATAATAAGAGCTGGACATTATTCTCCTGTGCCAATAATTACCAAAGGTTAGCCTAGTGTTGACCTCACTCAGACATCCTCTTATAGGGTAGTAGTTTAGCTTATCATGCAAGTTTCACGTATGTTACAGATATTACTTAAAACGACACATTTCAGCTTACTACTCTCTCATCATTACAGTTCGCTATAATTGTCCCAAGAAAATTTGTTTTAACTCTACTCCTTCCCTCTTCCCTTTCTTCCCCGTATAACTTTGCTACCAATCCAAAATGCTTCATGTTCTATTCTAATTTAAGCAACAATTTCCTAAATTCGACTCCCTACTAGCCTTCCTTTGAAAGTCGTTATTTTAGTTTATCAATTTTATTTGTTATTTTTAATATTATTTATTAATCTCTCTTCTCCATCCAATGAAACTGAAAGCCCCAGCTCCTTTTCTCCTGTATGCGATTAGCCACTTATCTGGATAGCTGGAAACAAGATTTCCCTTTACTTTGATGCACAAACATGTCCTCCTCCCATCCACTGCCTTTTACTCTCTCTCTCTCTCTCTCCATTATACTCGGTCACCTCAGTCCAACTGGGCATCAACCCTCCCCTAAGAGTAGCAAGCAAGTCACTTTCTTCGATTGAGATATTTGGTTGCTAGCCAAGCTTCTCACTACTACTAATAATAAAATAAAAATATTAAATTAACTAAATTAAATTACAGACTATGAATTAAAAAATAAATAAAACATCGATAGCCATCCTTCCTCTCCTCCGTATCAATAAAAATTTGTGAATGTCTTTGTTTGCTGATAATGATCACATGGGAAGGGATCGGCGGGGCAAGGCATGGTGTGAACAAGGTGAAGGTCTAGCTCTCATATACATTACACTACTTTATTTTATCAATTTTATTTCCGGTTTACTTTTTGTGACTACTATTATTGTCTTTTTTATTTATGTGTTCCATTGTTTGCTTTTTGTTATTGCCAGTTTTCCTTATCTTTCTGATGTATTTTAGGGGAACTATGCTTCCAATCGGTTTCAATTTAAGAGCAAAACTTGCGGAATAAAATTTAAAGTGGTGCAGGATGAGATCTAAAGCAGAAATCATTGAAAATGTAATATTGCAGAGCTACATGATGTACTAATGGGCCTTTGAACGACTGCTAGAAAATTAAAATCTAACATACTTTTATTGAATATTCAAACTGGGGATGAATGAACTTGACAACTCGGACACAATTCCATGATGAAATGTTTTTTTTTATAACAGTGGCTGTTTTTTTTTATTTCAGGTGCCTACAATGGACATAACCATTTCCGAAGTAGTCACTATACGAGGAATATGCCTAGTAATTCGTTCAAGTAAATATGACTGAAAATTGGTGAAGTTGTAAAGCCTCCTTTAGAAAACATGCAGCTATTAATATTAACGTTTTAGAAAAATGCAACTCAGTACCTAGTTGCTGCTATGATATGACAAATTACCCAATATTGGTAAATGCCTGAAAGAGAGGTTAAACACATTAACTATACTGGTTTACCTTTTGAGCTAAATTTGGCGATTTGACACTTGCAAATTATGATGAACAGTAGATCTGGCCCAACACCATTTGAAGTCCTATACAGTTCGGGATTTGGGGGGGGGCCTTCATGGCGACTAAGGTTGTTGGAGATCCTTTCTAGATTGGGACCCCTATGCCGCCACATTATCCTCCTGTAACTAGCACTGCCTCGGATTAGTAACTTTTTTGTATAAGCTTTCTCACAAAAAGAGCTAGTCAGACTGGGACACAATTTTTACCATTAACACAGAATGGGATAATCTCGTATTCTGCTGTAGCACTAGATGGGCCACACATTGAAACTAACGGCAGCAGATTTTTATTCCCCTAAACCATGCTTGGATCTGTAGTTTGTTGGTTTGTTTGCCGGCTTATGTTTTTCAGTTTATTCTTCACGCTCTAGCTCACTAAAAATTATCCTAATGATTCGAAATTTGGTGTTCAGGTAAATAATAACCCCATAATAACTCTCTACAAGAATTTCGAATAAAAATATTTAGTTAAAGATAAAAATAAATGGACTACACAGCACTTGGATAAAAACATTACATTTTAAAAGTTAAAGGAAACGATAGACTTAGGTTTTATGAGACTTATATTATGGGACTTAGGACTTACGGGACTTATGGGACTTGGGACTTATATTTTTGAGTACATATGACCATTTTTATAATTATGCCTAAAATTCTTAATTCGTGTATTTTCTGAAAGCGGAATTTCTCCGTAAGAATAAGAAGCAGTAAAAAACAATTTACTTTTAGTATTGTGTGTAAAATAAAGGTTACCTCGCCAGGATTAAAATGCTGTGGATCAACTTCAAAGTTTACGTTAGAGGTAACGGAGGCTAGGGCATTAATTAGTTAACTCATCAGTATCATGGTTTTTTAGTTCTAGTGGTTTTTTTCCTCTAAACAAGCTGATTAGGGTCAGTTCAAAATGCGAATGTCAAAATTAGAGATTAGGAAATGAATTTAGGTTGGGTTCAAATTAGGCAGAACAGCTGTCATTTAATGACAATTACATGAACCAAATAAACAAAATTCCTTTTTAAAGTTACCAAAAGCATCACTCCTTTAGTTTGTTCAGGAATTTTCAAAAAAGCTAAAAATACATTAAAAATTGCCTTTCACTGAATGTGTGTGATGACAGAAAGAAGGAATTTCACAACATACACTATGACGTTAAGGCAATTGCAAACGTTTCTCTTCCAAACTCAAGAGAAAAACGTCCTGTTATTTCAACCCTGCATGGAGGGTTGAAATAATACGAGTTGCCGCCCCTGATACTGGAGGCCAAAATTCCTCCAGGAAAATAAAATCATATATGCAATCACGTGCATGCTGCACGGTTCCTGCTAGTATTAGTAATCAATGAAAAATGCTGTGAATCCAGCATTGTGAATTACGATCTACAACATTCCAACTTAGCTGCAGTCTTAGTCATTGAGGGTAGGAGGGTAACGCTTTTGTCATTATCGTTGGTAACTTGTCAATGTTGGCTGCACTGTGTGAACATGAATGAACTAACTTGGTTAGTTTACAAGGCACTTTAGTAAACTCGGTTGCTCAATTATTTATAACTGAGGAGGCTACATTAGAGAAATGTTTTAGGTAAATTGTATGCTCTCCAGTTTACCTTGGTGTAAAAGTATCTTAAACATTTCTCTGAGTCATTTATGTGACTGTGGCCCTATGTCAAGTTTTGGATTGTGGAATGTTTGAATAGTGTGGCCAGTATAACAAAGATACTAAGGCTGACACTCCCCAGTAAACCGCTAGAGCATTAATCATTTAACAAGATCTCGATCTATCCGTTAAAACGTTGATAGGTTTCTTCACTCGTATAGGTGTGTGGCACCGAATTTTTGTTCAGATATCCTCTCTAAGATCAGACATTTAAATTTTACTAACTTCGGTTTTGTTTTGCCCACATACAGTGTTTTCCTGTCAAGTCTTTGATAAGTATTTATAAGTTTTACATTAAATCTCTGTGTAATTAAAAAAAATGAGATTATAGTTATTGCCTTGAGTTATTTCCAGATAAACCCATACGTTATAACGGGGCAAAAACTTCATTCAAAGGACAAATAACTTTTCATCCTTCAGATGTCGAGTTTTTTGCCAATAAACGTGTAAGTAGTTCAGTCACATTCCTTCACAAGCTGATTAACGAACTGTGATAGAATAAAACCCGAAGTAGTAATAAAGTGTTTTCCAACAGTTAGCTGCATTCCAATCAGCCAACTTATTTTCTACAACCCCATATATTCAGAAAATTTCAACATCATTTGGCCGAAATCCATCCTTGCGGCTGCACGCTGTGCAAGTAAGAAGGATTAATATACTTTACCATTTAAATTTCAGTAAAATGTGATTTTAAATTGTTCTTCTTCTCGTTAATCTAGTCTATACATCATAATAAAGCTAGAGATCCATGCGAATTTGGAGAATTACCTTCAAATTGTGTCCGTGATGCTGTCGAAAAAAATATTTTATCTCAGTTTACCAACTCATGCAGGTAATATGACGAGATGGTTGGATAATTTATTTACTCTAAAATTCAATTTTAACTTGACGTAGTTGAACCTGATTGTAGTAAAACATTACGACTCATAACTTAGTTGCAAACCAAGTGCCTGCTTTACATAACACCTTATTATTTTCATTTTTTCCTTAGTTAGAATAGCTGCTCGCCTGCTGTTCAAAACCAAAGCATTTTGCTTACAAGCACAACAAACAAAAACAAACGCCAATCTGTCGACCCACTACAGTAAATAGTTTTTATTAGTCTTGTTGTAAAGAACACATTTCTAACTTTCATCTGAGTCAAATTGCATCCGTTTATCTTCATCAGAGCTCTGTCAGTAGCAGTTTAAAGTCAATACTAACATCAGTGCACGCACAACAAACATAGATTAACACCTATTGTTTAGTTCATAACTATGGTGAATATTATCGACTACCCTTGCTGGAAACAAACACATATCCCCAATCATTGCACCAGAGAATTCACACGCTATTAGTTTTTGGTTTATGATTGCATTTTGTTTAGTTTATGCGTTTCATGTTTATTTATTGGTCAAAGATTTATATGTAACTTAGTTTAATTTTATGGCACCACTTGGCTGATGTCGTGGTTGTTGTTAAAGATTAATAAGTGTTTATTGATAATTTAGACCTTGAGTTTACTTTTCACCCACAATTTTGGTTAACTCATGGTAACTTCAACTTAAGCTGCAATTAGGATCAAACGGATCAAAGGTTGTTGGTCTGTCATGGGAAAAGATAGAAAGCTTTTATCCCCGAATGACTGTTTTTTATTTAAGGCATTCATTTTTATTTTATTTTATTTCTTCTTTTTTTGTTATAATCCGTCACTTTATAATGGTTCTGAGATGAAATAACAATGTATTTTTTTTTAATTCAGCTGGACACTTTTTTGTGCATTTTACTATGCATGCATTTTTTGGTTCTTTATTATTGTTCTTGTCACTTTATCTACCAATTTTTTTTACTATCTTTAAAACCAACAGTTGGTAGGTTCATTTTCCCCTCACAACCATAAGGAACTTTATGAGAATGTTCTTTATGGATTGTCAGAAAGGTAGATTTACTCTAGTAATGAATGCACGTAACACAGCAACAGAGCATAACTACTATTCTACCTACGACTCTAACCTAGCTGTATGCATAACAAATATGGAAAGATTTTACCATCCCTGAGAAATCTGCACAATCACAAAAATAAAATAGAAAATCACAACTAGCTTAGCTCGGTCTGACGTCATCCAAATATTGCATCCAAAAAATGTTTTTGCTAAGTTCCAAATCTGAAATAAATTTTAAACAAACTAGACACATGCAGGGTGAGTCGAAAGTCCACTGTCGGGCACGGCATTTTTCTAGGGTGATATTGAACATGGGTGGGTCGAGGTAATTTGGACAAGTCGGAAAAGTTAACCTTGACAGGTGCCATAAAATTCATCATGTTGCTTACTCCTGAACAAATGGATCAAACTAGCAAAAACCAAAGTGGGGTAAAAAAAAGTTAAAAGTACAGACTATAGCAGTGTTTCCCGACACTTTCTATAGTATTCCTCCCCTTTTGGACTGTTATGCAATGGTGCCCCCCCCCCCCCCATTGCAGTGTAAGTTGTTGTTTTTTTTATGGAAAATGAATGGGGCATCGGACGAAAGTCAAACTAGAAAATCGTCTATTGGGATAATAGTGTAATATCTACCTAAATAAAAAATCTGGAAAATGATCTAAACGGAATCTCGTATAATGGACAATCGTATTATGGATAAGTCTAACTAGACAATAATGTGGCTGGGGTTTCTGATGTTATATGTATGGCCACAGCGAACGCAATAGCGTGAGCAAGGCAGAGACATTAGACGCTTTTCCGTTACACGAATTTCGTGTTAACCGATTTTCCATTGTACTGTTAAGCTGTATACGTTTGTCTAATGACGCGATTTTCCAGTTAGACGAATATCCCTCTCCCCAAATGAACGATACACCAAACTCATCAGTGAAAGAGGACAAGAAGACCAAACACTAGGGGTTCCAAGGGAGTGGAATCAGGTATGAGGGATATTCAGACCACACGATGGGACGAATGTGGGGTAGGTGCAGGGAAAACATGGGGTCAGAGAGACCGGGATGAGGGATATCTGACCAAAGAATAGGGGATGTGGGAGGATGGGGTGTAGGGGGTTTAGGGTACCGGGAGGGGTGGTCGGCGGCCATTTTCAATTTATGCTGCCCAGTAAAGTACTTTGCTCGCGCATGAGGGAACCAGCTAGACCAGTACAGTTAGCTTTATAATAATGTAATTAGAAAATCTGTGGAGAACAGGTCTAAGGCTGTCATTGGCGAGTACTTTGCGATACTTAGTTAAAACAAGCAAAAAAATTTCTAACACTGATCTTTATATTTATAGTACACACCACCAGCAGCTTGCGCCTCCACTGCAGTTGCTACGCGCCTCACTGGTTGGGAAACACTGGACTAGAGGACAGTGGTAAACTTCGAACCGTGATGATAGTTACTTCCAAAATGTGCGACCAGTGCAGTTCGAGATTTGCCTCCATCCTCTATACCTTTAGCACTCCAACTTCTTTTGACGCTATGCAATAATCTGTTTTCATTACCCTTGCCAATTACGCTCTAGAAACGATGGTTGATATCTTTCATCCTTGATTGCCTACCTTTTATTTTACTCTATTTTATTTTTTGTACATAGTCTTCACTTGATAATGGTTCTCAAATTTAGCAAAAGTTTGTGATTTTTTTTAACTCAGTCGCATATTTTTTTTTGGGTTTATTACTATGCATAAATCAAAGGGTAGTAAAAGCGCATATGACACGATATGCTCCCGTGCTAATTAAGGAATTTTCATTAAACGCCGTCCCTTCCCCAAAACACGAACTACTGAGCTTTACCCAATTAGCTAACATTAACTTTAATTACAGGTTACCATTTATGCAAGAATCTCTCTCTATTTCCGACTGCCAATCAACAGCCGACATAGCAAATAATTTCATTACAGCTATTAATTTTCTTGAAGCTCCGAATAATAGTGATCCGAAGTCATTATCATGTCCGAAACAATGTGTATCTATCTCATACTTTTATGAAGATTCGTCAAGTCTGCGTGCTGGCTTCGTAAAATACCGTTTTGTGTTTGAAATTTACTTTCCTGATAATAGAATTTATGTGACTCATGAAATACCTGCTTATACTTATTTGAATCTCCTTGCCGATATTGGAGGAACGATAGGTTTGTATTTTGGTGTTGGAGTCTTGCAAATGTGTGAAAATGCACTGAATTTCGTGTCAAAAGTAATGACTTTGTGGGCAACGAAGATAGGAAAAACTCGATTGAAAAGTGATTCGAACGATTCTGTGCTCTAGATTTGGAATCTTACAAATGTGTGAAGCTGCAGTGTCAAAAAGAGTAATGTCAAATAAGAATTAGTGCTTTTGTGTCCAAAAGAATAATGTGGCTAAAAAGGACAGTGTTAAAAATTTGATTGAAAAGTGAGTTAGAATGATAAGTTTACAGTTTGGCTGAGTAATGTTACAAAATGTTGGAAGTTGCAGTCACATTTACGTCAAAATACTGACTGTGGGCTGGGAATAGAAAAAAAAAATGTTAGAAACTTGAGGTCAGAAATTACAAATAAGATCATTCTTTTCCAGGACAATGTAAATACCATTTTGGATAAACTAATTCGGTTCCAAAAATCTTAAGCATCAATGTCTAGAAAGACTTAACAGATTCATCTATTAAATCACTATGCATTCTTTTGTTTGTCAACACCTTTCCATTCCTTTCCTTTTACAATAATAATAATTATTATCGTTAAAGGAAAGGAAAGGTGTTGAAAAACAAAAGAATGCATAGTGATTTAAGATATGAATCTGTTAAACGTAAATTACCATCATAGCACAATAATAATTGGCACTCGTAATTAAAACAAACAAAAAACTTAGCTAATAAATATTACAAACACACAAAAACCGAATAAATGATTTCTGTAAAGTATAGGAATTTTAATTTGTTTTTGCAGCTAGGAAATTTGACTTTGAATTAGGTGATCAATGTTCTTTTATATGATTTACTGATTAGTCACTGGTTTTGTGATTAAGTGATCATTGTTAATATGAGCAGTATGTTATTATAATGTCTTATTATTGTTTTAAATTATATAAGTAATAGTATTTGTGTTTCTGTCGTTAGCACAAAAAAAGGTTGAATTTGGCGATCATGTTCCTTTATATGATTTAGTTATTAGTCACTGGTTTTGTGATTAAGTGATCATTGTAAATGTCAGCAGTATGTTATTATAATATCTTATTATTGTTTTAAATTAAGTAATAGTATTTGTGTTTCTGTCGTAAGCACAAATAGGTTGAATTTGGCGATCAGTGTTCCTTTATATGATTTAGTGATTAGTCACTGGTTTTGTGATTAAGTGATCATTGTTAATGTCAGCAGTATGTTATTATAATATCTTATTATTGTTTTAAATTATATAAGTAATAGTATTTGTGTTTCTGTCCTAAGCACGAATAGGTTGAATTTGGTGATCAGTGTTCCTTTATATGATTTAGTGATTAGTCACTGGTTTTGTGATTAAGTGATCAGTGTTAGTTTAAGCAGTAGGCAATGTTATTATAATATCTTATTATCGTTTTAAATTGTATAAGTTAAACTATTTGTGTTCCTGTTGTAAGCACAAATAGGTGCATTATGCACTTAATGCTCGCAGAATAGTTGAATAGAAAAATTGTATTTGGAAACTTGCAAATTCATGAAGATGTCACTTTCATGCCAAAAATCATGACTTTATGGACTTAGAAGTCATTATAATAAATGTGATTGACATAACCACTTTGTAAGCTTAGAAGACTAAATGAAAAGTATGACGAACTTATACTTTGCTGAGCAATGTTACAAATTGTTTTAAGTTGCAGTCACTTTCAGGTCAGAGTAACAACTGTGTGATATGACCAGAAAAAAATTCTTTGAAACACGAGTTCAGACTAAATATAAAATGTGACTGGCATAAAGAATTTGTAGGCTGAATAAAAGATGTGATTGACAAAAAGACTTTGTGTACTACGTAGATCAAAATTTAATTCACAAAGAATTTTTTTATATAAGACGAATGAATTGAAATGAATTATGACTATCGTGCTAAGAAAACTAAATTAAAAATGATGTAATTGACATAAAATCTTTGCGGGCTAAGATGACAAAATAAAAAATTGACTGCCATTAAAAACTTTACGAGTTAAGAAAAGTAAATGCTAACGAGATGAACAATTTTAGACATAAATAAAATATGTCTGACATAAAGACTTTGTGGGCTAAGAAGACTAACTTAAAATTGTGATTGGAATAAATACTTAGTGGACTACGAAGACTAAATTGAAAATGAAATTACCTCAACGACTTTGGGGGCTAAAATCTCTAAATAAAAAATGTGACATAGACTTTAATGGATATGAAAACTGTACGTTAAAAAATGCGTGAAAATTAAAAAAAAAATATTGATCAACATAGAGACTTTGCAGGCTAAAAAGATTAAAGGGGAATTCCAGTGGTTTATACTTATCAAATAAGCCCCTAGAGCATCGTACACTGACATTAGACACACAAAAAATGGCAAACGTAGGTTTAGTATATCCAAATGTCAATTTTCTAAATGCTGTTTCTTTTGATTCGAAGAGCAGCGCCATTTTTATTGCATTTTAAATCCAGTTGTTGACAACAGACGGACGCGTATATTGCCTAACTTACGGAAGTAGGGCGAACAACTCACTCAGAGTGCATGCGCCACGACCCTGCAGACGGAAGCGAGAGACCGCGTTCACGTTCACTTTCGGTTTGTCCTGCCGCCATTGGAATTTCTGTCAGACGATCCAATGTCGGCAGACGAAGGATTTCTGTTTGAGCCAAACCGAGCAGATGGTGCCACAGTTGAACAAGAAGATATCAGCAGCTCTAGTTCGGAGGATGAAATCAATGACAGGGTTGGACATGCGAATTGGTGTTCGTGTGTGCATTGCAGTCCTATGCCGACTCAAGTGGAATCTACCTGCTGTAAGGAACAAAAAAAGCTGGAAACCAAATTCGCAGGTACGTACTCACAGTACCAGGTAACCTATTGATTTACAGTAACAAAGCTACCTCTTATTATGTATGTAGGCGATGTTTCCTATTCTGTTATTAGTGTTCTGTTATTAGAAAATTTTACTTTTCAGAAATTTACAATCGGTGGGCTACTGTGTTAGACTTTCTTCAACGTTTGGTTTTGACCACTTGCTGAAGATTGTTTTGGGTGGATAGCGCCGTGTTTAGAAGCGTTTCTTTTACTTCTCTTCCCCAAAAACTCCTTCTCTAGGTCAAGCTCATTGTCCTTCGTAGGGTGGGGGAAAGAGCTAGTAGGATAGACGCTGTTCATCAAAGATCGGCCGGAAACTGGGAAAGTTTGCATGCCACATCGCATACGCATGTCACCTATCTAACCATGATGTTACAGATAAGAGCCCCTTGAAAGGGTTGACGACACAGCTGGATTTTGTGTGTTTGGTTTTGTCGTATTTTAAAACTGCCAAAAAGTGGTACAGCAAATGCCGCCCAAGCCAAACTGCTTCCTTCGGCCCTGAACAAATCAATATTTATAAAAGGTCGGGGGGGGGGGGGGGGG
>JAHWFP010139388.1:162845-197171 GCA_023313725.1 Lithobius niger
CCCCCCCCCCCCCCCCTTACCTTGGAGCAAGCCAGCCTAATACAGAAATGCCAGTGATAGTTGTTTAGTGAAATAATGGTTTTGCTTTTAGTGTTGTTTTTTCCCACCTACAGGTTTATCTGGTGGTACAGCTGACCACATGACGACTACATTTTTAATCAGGCCTGAACGACAATTTTAACGAGAGGACACATTTATTTATTTATTTATTTATTTATCTTTTTGTAACATTTTTTTTTTCTTGTTGCGAAGGCTCAAAAAAAACACAGTGCGGGGATGCTAAACCTTGGAAGAATAACTTACTGCGTTACTAAACTCTGCATTGTCCGGCCTTATGCACTTCTGTTATTAGTGACGGCGTCAGGACTGATTTTTTTTTTTTTGGGGGGGGGCACATCTTGAAACAGAGTGGGCCAAGAATTTTTTTTCAGACAATCACATTATGCACTTTTATTCCGTTTAATTCAACCTGAACGTAACCTAAGCTTCAATACCGTACAATTTATTGAAAAAACAAGTCCCATAAACACACAAAATAAATTAGGCTACGCATATATTGCTAAAAAATAATATATAAATAAAATAAAACAGAAAAATAAAAGCTCTCTTTATACATTTGATTTCAAGTTTAGCCCGCAAGGTTTTTTTTTTAATTATTTTATTTTCTGGAAGGTGACATGAGTGTTGGGTGGGGGGGGGGGGGAGGAGGCGTGAAAAAAAATTTTGGGGGGGGGGGGGTAACGGGTTATGGTTTTTCTATCAGGGTTCTATTTAGAAAAGTTTTAGCTTGGTTAAACTGCATGGTTAACGATCGGAAAATCGCCAAGGGGAAAAAAAGGGGGGTGAGGGCAAAGTCATTTTCTGTTAGAGCATTTGTAGTCCGTTTTCTTTTGAGCTAATAGTTTTTCCTTTAAGAGTTTTAAAAACACTTTAAATAATATTAACTGATCTTACCTGGGGTAGTTCGGGGATTGCATTCACTCGTAGAGATCTTCGCTTGACTCCTCCAGCTCCAGCCTTATGATAATAGTCGGTCTCCGCAAAATGCGCCGAACATACGTATAATGTTTTTCCTTGACAGTCTGCATCGTTCAACCCTAAATTTGCTATCCACTCGGAACGTTTTTTAGCATTACTAGGTAGTAAATGAAACGCTGTAGATTTGCTTGTCAGTCTGGAATAATTGCCACATTGTTGCACACAACATCGCATGTTTTTAATTTTAGCGAAGCGGCTAAACCGAAGGAAAGCGAAAGTGAACGTGAAGGTTCTTGTCGCGCGGTCTCTCGCATCCGTCTGCAGGGTCGTGGCGCATGAACTCTTGAGTGAGTTGTTCGCCCTACTTCCGTAAGTTAGGCAATATACGCGTCCGTCTGTTGTCAACAACTGGAATTAAAATGCCATAAAAATGGCGCTGCTCTTCGAATCAAAAGAAACAGCTTTTAGAAAAATGATATTTGGATATACTAAACCTACGTTTGCCGTTTTTTATGTGTCTAATGTCAGTGTACGATGCTCTAGGGGTTTATTTGATAAGTATAAACCACTGGAAATCCCCTTTAAATTAAAAATTTTATTGAAAGTAACTCATAGAAATTCAAATGGTATTTATTCCTTTTGTTATTTTTCGGACCATGCCAAGGCTTAACACTTCCATTAACTAGTTGAGCCGGCGATGCAGTTTTAAGTTTTTTAGCAACTATGTTTGTCTGATGGTTTGCTAATGCAAAAAGGGATTATAATACTTGCTGTAATTTGAGCTTAACTGTATGTAAATCGTACCTTCACAATAAGAACGTGTTTTATTTAAAGTAACTACTTTGAAGATATAATTCATCATAAGAAAATGCCAGAAGACAGGCTGGCTGGCGCTCTAACGCTCCCAGTATGATGCAATTGGATAACAATCAACTACAAAGTTGACTACAAATCGCTGCACGTCATTTTTCATTGCTGACGTGCAAACTACGCCTGGATGCGCGGAAAATGGCATTGCTGGCTGGCTAAAGGTTTTATCTTTGTTGATTTTGTTGATAAGAAAACTGAAACAATCTGTGTTTCAGTTAAAAGCTTACAGTTTAGACCTCAAAATAGGTAAGCTGATACAATAGAAACATTTACTTCGTCGATGTGGACTTCCAGTGCCAAGTTGAATTGTTTCTGAGTCGTTGACGCAACAATCGTTGCGTGCATGACAGTGGGAGTGTGCCTATCGCTTGGTAAGCCACCGTTAGTCCGTTACCGAGATAAATGAAAAAAATTAGTAGCAACAAATTTAACCCACCATAACTGGTTCCCTTTTGTTATTAAATAATTATCATACCAAATGATAACCTAAGCCATTCAGAAAACTAGAAACTTTAATTGGGAACTGCACGCCATTAACATCCCATCTTACTTTGGATTCTTGTCGTTTCTCTGGGCTGCATTGTGTCGAGGGAGATAGGGGTAACAAATGCAATGCTCCACCGACTGGCCAGGCTGTCCAATACTTGGGTAGCAACATAACGAATGATTTGAGTTGTGTTTTGATTAACGCTCGTAGTTTAGTGGCTAATGTTGACAAGTTTCATTTTTTACTGCCACGTAGCTCTTATGATTTGGTATTCGTTGTTGAATCGTGGCTAACTCTGGCTATAAGTGATTCAATGTCTGTCGGGGGCCAGCCTTATAATGTGATCAGGAGAGACAGAGGTTCAAGGACTGGTAGCATTTGCGTTGTTCATCGTAGCAGCACAGACATTGTGCTTACCAGGGTAGCCGACAACACCGAGGTTTTATCCCTTATGCTGCTGCCATCGAAGGTCAAATTTATTCTTGGGTATATCCCTGATGGCTTCAGTGATTTGCAATTGTCTCCTATGTCTGATTTTATTAACTCCGAGGTCAGTCGTGACATAACAATTGTTTTTGGAGATTTTAACCTCTCAACCGTAGATTGGTCACTGCCGACACCCAATAGTCATATCACCACCAGACTTTTTTAAATAATATTGCTGGACATGGTTTTACACAGCTCGTTAGGGAACCGACTCGAGGCGACAACATATTGGTTATTGTTTTAACAGATGATGACCGGATCATTTTTGACGTTAACATCTGCCCTCATCTTGGTTTAAGCGACCATTACATTGCAAATTTCCACTTGAATGGTTCAGCAAATTCCACTGTTGTGAATAACGGCTCTGCCAAAATCAATTATCCGGCATTGAGGGCAGCACTTTTGGAAGAGGATTGGTCAAACACACTGGCTGAATCCATTTCGGTTGAGGTCGCCTGGAATAATTTTTGTTCTATTCTTAAAAATAAGATGGTTCCGTGTTGTTTTACTAGACGCAATCGAACGTTAAGATCTCTCAACTTACCAATTGAAATTCTTAAACTTGGAAGGAAGAAGTTATCACTGTGGTGGCGGTATAAATGGGACCGCTCGCTTCTTAATCGTTCTGCTTACAATGAGTGCAAGTTGCAATACTCCAAGGCTTTACTCGAAAATCGTAAAGCAAGAGAACGATCTGCGCTTTCTGATGGGAGCGTTGGTTCCCTATATCGTCTGTATCATGAAAGAACAAATACTTCCAGATCTATCCCACCACTTAAAGATGATGGTAATTTTATCACTGACCCATTTGTAAAGCAACGACCTTTAATACTATTTTTTTCTAAAAACGGAATTGTGGACAACGACTCTCAGCCACCAATGCTTAGCAGTCAGGTGGTAACTCGGGAGCACTGTACAATGGTGGAGTTTACCCCATGTAGTGTTTTGAATGCACTTTCGGCTTTAAAACCGTATCACTCGGTTGGTCCTGATGGTTTTTCAGCATACCTTTTTTAAGAGATCAAATCCTTTATTTGTACCTCCCCTTGGCCCATATTTTTAAATTGTCTTTTTCTTCAGGTCGTTTGCCTACAATTTGGTCAACCGCCAGTGTAATTCCAATTTTCAAGAAGGGTGATGCTGCAGATCCAGACAACTATCGGCCTATTGCCTTGACAGTAGTACCATGCAAAATCATGGAAACCATAATTCGGAACCATATATCAGTTTATTCTGAAACTCACAAGCTGATTGGGAACGACCAATTTGGTTTTGTGAGTGGTCACTCCATTACACATCAGCTGCTGGGGGCATTAGATCAGTTTACCGACACTCTAGACGTTCGTGTGCCAACGGATGTAGTACTTTTCGATTTTAAGAAAGCCTTTGAGTTTGTTGTTCACCGAAAACTTCTCTTTAAGCTCAGATTTTATGGTTTTGATGGAGCACTCTTAAGCTGGCTTGAGGCCTTTTTGCTTGTGCGTACCCAACGTGTGAAAATTGGAAACTCGTTTTCGGAAACAGTGCAGATTGTCAGTAGGATTCCACGAGGATCAGTTTTAGAGCCATCTATTCATTTTGTATTTAAATCAACCCAGTCAATGCAAGTCAGGAGAAATTTTCTGATGACCTAAAGCTGCACTATGCTATTGTAAACTCGACCTCAAAATATCAATTGCAACTCGAGGTGAATTTTGTGGCTCGTTGGTCGGTGGATTGGCAGCTGCATATTTCGGATGATAAGTGCAAATCCTTTCATATAGGACATTCTAACAGCAACCACTTATATGTTTTGAACCAGACCACTCTTCCGAGTGTTTGTTCAGTTAAGGATCTCGGCATTTGGTTTGACTCCTCCTTAAAATTCACCGCCCATTGTAATCACATAGTGGGGGGGGGATTGAGGCTTAATAGCGCGTCGACAACTTGGTCATTAGCGCCAACCTCAGTCACAGTGCAGTGGTCCGGGTTGCCACTGCACCACACATTACAGAGATTTTATTCAAACCCCTAATCTAAATCTTGTCATACATCTGTACCTCCTGCAAAAATTGAAAAACACCGGACAGGAGGACAGACTTATCGCCCAACTGACGCGCTATGTCATGCTGAAGATGGAACCGACGACGAACACCATCAAGATGGCGACAATCAACAAGTAAGTGCCGGACCGTAAGTGGCCGTCGACACCAAGAACATTCAGGAGGGTCAACCCCCCGCAAAAGGAAACAGTGAGTAAGTCAGGTGTGACCAATTCGCAAACGGGCCAACACAACCTCCTCACGGCGACTGCGGCGACACGCCGAGTGCCACTCCTCGACAGTGCCTTTAATGGCCCGTAACTTATTACCGTCCTGTCTGTCCCACAAGGTTTGCCAAAAAGCGTGTAACCTCAGACGCAGAGTTGGAAAGGCATCTGAGGGAACAAGGCTGAGATCCCTACCGAGAGGGCCAGAAAGGGCCCCTTTCGCAGCAGAATCAGCTTGTTCATTCCCTGCAATCCCAACATGGCCCGGGATCCAGCAGAAAAGCACGGTTTTCCGCTGGCCAGGCAAACGGGAAAGCAAAGCTTGGACACGTTGTGTCAAGGGGTTCCGAGGATTGTAATTCGCCAAGGACTCCAGGGCACTCATGGAATCACTAAAGACAATGAAATGCATGCCCTGAAGGTCAAGGATCCATTCCACCGCCAAACCAAGAGCCAAAAGCTCTGCAGAGAACACAGAATAGCCTGATGGAAGGCGATGGGCAACCGTTACACCCTTACACACACAAGCACACGCCACGCCAACGTCGGACTTCGACCCATCAGTAAACAGGCGCTGATAACCGGCGTACTGAGAAGTCAGCCGCCGGAACTCCTGTAAGTACCTTGCTGGTAGAGTGGAACCCTTCGGGAGAGACGCCAGAGAAAAAATGAAACTGTCACCTGGGACAAGCCAAGGGGCAACTGGCATTCTCCCAAGCCTCAAGACGCAGGGTATTTCAAAGGCTATCTCCTGACAGGACTGCTGGAGCCTATCGCGGAAATCACCCTTACCCACCCTGCGTCTACCGACTCGCAAGTCTGGCCCAAAAACCATGGACCAAGCAGGACTGGATTGCACTGAATGGCAAGCTGTCGCCGACGAATGGCCAAAGGTGGCTCCGAGGCCTCAGCATAGAGGCTGACCACTGGAGAAGTTCGAAAAGCCCCAGTCGCCACACGCAGGCCACTGTGATGCACAGTGTCCAACATCCGGAGAGTGGAGTCACTAGCCGAATCATAGACCATACACGCATAATCAAGTTTGCTGCGGACAAGGGCTCGGTAGAGGTGCAACATGGCAGCGCGATCGGCACCCCATGAAGTGCCCGACAGGACCCGCAAGATGTTAAGCGCCCGCAAAGCCTTGTCTTTAAGCTGACGTAAGTGTGGAAGCCAAGACAACCTGGAATCGAACACCAGACCCAGGAAACGTGCCTGTGGGACAACAGGAATTTGTGCCTGTCCCAAGTACAGTCAAGGATCCGGGTGCAGTGTTCGTTGGCAGCAAAAGTGGATGCACACAGTCTTGTCCGGAGAAAACCGGAAACCATTACTTACCGCCCAGGTCTGGACTTTGTTAATTGCCAGCTGTAGCTGCCGCTCGCAGGTCTGCATGCGAGCTGCCCGAAAGCGCAGGCCGAAGTCATCGACAAACAATGACTGCTGAGCAATGGGGTTGATCCCTATAGCAAACAAGACGACACTAAGAACACCTCCTTGAGGCACACCATAGTGTGAGGCAATCACATAGTGGCAAATGCTAATCGTCGTCTCGGAATTGTAAACCGGTTTTTTAATTCCGGCTGTGTAGAAACTAAAGTCCGTGCTTTTAAAATTTATGTTCGCTCTCTTTTAGAGTATGCTTCACAGGTTTGGTCTTAGGTGTTATAACATCCTTTATCTACACATTCTTTTATTTGTATAGCAAACAGGCGGCATTATACGTCCTGTACAAAACCAGTGAGACAAAGTTTATCATCTGCATTTCCTGGAATCGTTATTTGTGCTACCGACCTTAGTTGTTTCAACATCCTTTATCTACACATCCTTTTATTTGTAGAAAAAAACAGCCGGCATTATACTTCCTGCACAAGACCAGAGGCATTAAATCTTCTACATAATGATTTTACAACCAAACAGGTAAGCCACCACTTTTACGTTAAGGGCAAAAAAATATGGTTTCTCGTACTGTCATTCTCACTTGTATAAATTCTGACGCAATCTGAACTCTGAATTCTGTGCAGCACCTTTTTACGGGGACGTGTGGGATGACACACGTTTCCAAAGTAAACAGGCCTTCTTTACTTTGACCCTCAATGCTCATGCTTTTGTAAACTTTTTACAGACTTTTTTGGGAAGAGGTTGTGGTGGGCACTTTTCGCTGTGCCTCCCCAATGTGCGGGCTTTTTCTTTTGATGGAGGGGGGGGGGGGGCGCGGCTGCAAATTTCCAGTAAGGGCCAAATCTCATTGTTGTGGGAAAAGTGTGGGATTTAAAGTTGCCAAAATACCTTCGCATCGAGTTGCTTCAAAGAGGCAAATCCCACGTAAGGACAACTAGTCCAGTTGCCAAATACTGATTTTTGGCCTAACCTAAAAAACCTGTCCGCACAAAATGTTTCTGCGCAGAGATGTTCTACAATATGTCCCTACCCCAAAACATAATGATGCCACCTTGGCACCCTTGGGGAATTCAAGATGGCATCGAAAATGGTGACAACAAAACGGTTGTTTACTTTTAGCGTCTAAACCGTTCATCCGATTGAAAATTAACTAGTTACCAATTATGTTTGGAATAACATTTCCTTTAAAAAATGTTCTATTGATATTATCGTTATTTAATTTATTTTAGGCAGTTAACGCATGTTACATATACAATTCCTGATTTTAAAAAACTGCAGTACCCGTTCTAATTTGGATAATTGGACGTGATTAGGCTTAGATGAAAGATGAAGATGTATATTTTCCAACAAAGGCCATTAAAGCGATTAATATTAATTAGGAGCTAAGCTATGGCAGTTTACATACATTGTAGCACTGTACTTTTCGCTCTATTTTCCATCTTTAAACTGCTGCACGACCCGTTCTAATTCGGATAAATGGATGTGATTAGGCTTAGATGAAAGATGATGATGTATAATTTCCGACAAAGGTAATTAAAACGATTTATGTTAATTAGGAGCAGTTTACCTACGTTGTAGCGCTGTGCTTTTTGCTGTAATTTACCACAAGTTCCTTCTTTACACAGCTGCAGTACCCGTTCTAAGTCGGATAAATGCACGTGTAGGCTACCCAGTTCGCCCCAGATCACTTGCATAGCACCTTAATCGCTATGGCCCCGAGGATGTGTCCATAGCGATTAAGGCACTATGCAAGTGATCTGGGGGTGAACTGGGTAGCCGGTTCGAATCCGGGTCATGCCAATCGGACGAAACATAAGTGCATAAAGGTGGTCTACTGAACTACGTTATTGCTAGTGTATAATGTTCACTGTTGGCTAATTTCCAATCTTTAAACTGCCATACCTTGACTTACAATTAAAATAAATAGTTTCAATTGCCTTTGTTGGAAAATATACATCTTCATCTTTCATCTAAGTCTAATCACGTCCATTTATCCGAATTAGAACGGGTGATGCAGCAGTTTAAAGATGGAACTTGTGGTAAAATAAAGCGAAAAACACAGCGCTACAGTATAGGTAAACTGCCGTAGCTTAGTTCCTAATTAATATACATCGTTTTAATTACCATTGTTTGACAATATACATCTTCCTCTTTCATCTCCATTTATCCGAATTAGAACGGGTGATGCAGTATTTTAAAGATGGAACATGTGGTAAAATAAAGCGAAAAGCACAGTGGTTCAGCGTGCGTAAACAGCTGTAGCTTAGCTCCTAATTAATATAAATCGCTTTAAATACCCTTGCTGGAAAATATACATCTTCATCTTTTATTTAAGCCTAATCACGTCCATTTATCCGAATTAGAACGGGTACTGCAGCTGTTTAAAGTTAGGAATTGTACATGTAACATGCGTTAACAGCATAAAATAAATTAAATAACGAATTTCGGCAAGAAGGAATAATTTTACCAAATATATGAATAGAACCTGTTTTGAAGGAAATTTTATTCTAAACATAATTGGTAACTAGTTACTTTCCAATAGGATGAACGGTTTAGACGATAGAAGCAAAAAACCATTTTTCGTCACCATTTTTGGATGCCATCTTGAATTCCCCAAGGGTGCCAAGGTGGCATCATTATGTTTTGGAGTACGGACATATTGTAGAACATCTCTGCGCAAAAACATTTTGTGCAGACTATTCTTTAGGGTTTTCGTGCCGGCTGCCGGACTAAACCTCATGAACTAAACTACAGAGTATCAGGTTAACCCGCTAATTTACTAACTACTAAGCCTTTCGGCTGACTACTAGCTGTAGTTTGCACCCAGCAATGATTTTTGTACTCAGGTCGCTACTGTACAAAGCAACCTTTTAATGAAACCGGGACTTGTCCAAATATAGTTTAGGACAAGTCCAGGTTTCATTAAAAAGGTTGTTTTGTACAGTAGCGACCTGAGGGCAGAAATCATTGCTAGGTACAAAGTACGGCTACTGTTAGCCAAAAGGCTTAGAAGTTAGTAAATTAGCTGGTTAACTTGATATTCTGTAGTTGGATTGGTGGTTACCAAGTAGTTTAAAAATAGTTCAGAGAAGTCCCGAATTAACGAACCGATAGCCTTTTTTTCCCAAAGAACTTTTCATGCTGAACTGATTATCGTAAAAGTTTTCGTACACAAATTTCTGCATCACTGCATCATTCAGTAAAGTATGCTCGCTTAGATTTTTTATTGGCTTGTGTGCTGCGTTGAAGTATGCTTTTTGGTTATCCTATATCAATCAATTCCTGTGAACATCAACTTTGTCGCCACATCAGCAGCATGACGGGGATAGCTACTCCTTGATTTCTTTTTTTTTTTTTGCATGAAAATCTCCATCAAACCTATCTACTCACAAAGTATTGATTTCTATACTAGACACGGCGAAAACCAACTCCTTGGAAAGAAGATTTATGGAAGGGGGCAATTAGGTTTTAAGTTTCTGATCATCCGTGTCTAGAGTATGAATCTGAGAATAATTTATGGCATCTTCAGGTTCAATAGCAACGCCTACTTCAGTTAAATGTTTGTTTTGCTTACCGTAATTGTTTTGGGGGGTTAAAACGTACCCTAGTCCATACTATCTTTTCGGACCAATCTCCATCACCTCATTCCTTTCCCCTCTCGTTCGTTTCAAAGCTTGTCCAACCTATTGTCGGACATCTTTTTAAATAAATGAAACTTCAAAATGTGTCCTCGTTGATCAGTTTGAGGTTTTCTTTAAATAAATATGTAAAAAAAGTACCTCAAAATGTCTCTGTATCTGGCACACGTATCTTTCGAATCTCTTGCAACCAACCTTTGTAAAATGCTGGAACACATTATTGTGAAACATTGCTTCGAATTCCGGCTCAGAGAAAACGTTCTTCGTGCTAATCAATTCGGTTTCAGAGAGGGTGCCTCGACTGATCTACTTTTGGTGAAGCTGGTCCACAAGATTGCTGAAGGCATCTAGGCAGGGCACCAACGCTTGAATCCCAAAATCGCATTTAAAGTGAGTCACCCTTAAGTGACGCACACTCATGAATTGAAACAGCTATTTCAATTTTATAATCTAAAAGCAATAACCATCAGAATTGCCGGTTAAAAGTGTGTTAGCTTTTAAGCATATTTTATATTTTAGGCGTATTTGTCAACTTTTAGGCCTAATTCTTACCTGGAGATTTAATTTCGTAAGTAGCAGCTATCGGAGATTTGAATTGTATAGTGCGTCTATTCATTTTTGCAACACGGTGCACATTTGGGCACACAGTTACAGTGTTACAGCGTAACACGCCATGCAGCCTATATAGATCAGGGGTAGTAGGGAATTGACGGGAGAGACGCTGTTGATGAAGCCAGGGGCTACTCGTAGCAACTTGATGTTGCCGTGGTAACGTGATTTTAGGCCTAATTTTCATATTTTATACCTAAGTTTGTTTACTGTAGTTTTAATTTCGTTAGTAGCAGATAGGCCTAATGGAGAACCTGATTCGACGGTAAGCCCATTCATTCATGCAACAATGCGACGAAACTATTTTAAAAGAAGGCAAAATGCTTTTGTTTTTACGGCTGCAGTGTTATCCTTAGGATGTTAATTCGACGATCAAATGTTATTATTTCATTTAGTTACGTCGAAGAAGTCTGTTATCTATAAGGAAGTAACGATGTTTTAATTTGTAATGTTATTTAACTAAATTTTGACACTGAATCTAACGTTGTAAACCGTGGTCGTCGAAAGCTGGTAACGTTTCGAAGTTGAAAAAGGCGGCGGACGGACGAACAAAGTCGTTGCAATAGTCTTCTCAGCCGGTACGGCTGTACAAAAGACTAAAATTAGTAACATTCTCTAAAACTGCACTGGAGTTAGAGCCCAGGACCTCAGGATTAGAAGTTCAGCACGCTTCCACTGCACTGTAGGTACGGTACTCAGACAATGGTTCGATCAATAGAATATACTTGAATTTCTTAACAGTTGATGTACGTTAATTTGGTTTTACCTTTTTATTCTAGTATAGGCCTATTCCACATAAAAGCGGTGCGTTGTGTGCTGCAAGCCATTGTTGTATATCTCATCAGCTTAATCACACATTAGAGAGAGAGAGTAGAAATGCTCAAACAAGACTTAGGCTAGACTGAGAATGACTTGATGTTATCATCGATTGTTTAAGTCGTTGCCTATCGCCTGTGTATGGTGTCTGCAAGGTTTACTCTTTGTTGTTGTTTTTTTTGCTGCACCCATTTCCTAATTGAGAAGAATTTGTGAAACGAAGCCTCACCTACATGGTATGTTTTGATACATCATAATTTTTTCCATGAACTACAATTACACTCGAGAAAAATTACAGATCATACTAAACCATTCCCTTGCCCCTACCCCATCCCCATCCTCTTCCATTCTAGTCGTCATTCCAGTAAATCAAAAATGCACGTGTCCACTCATTTACATCTTTGTTTTGAATATTCCACATTCACCCTTCTTGTACTCAGTGCATTTATTCTAACAAAGGTATCATGGCATCTAGGGGGCTAGCAGTCATAGGTCCCTACCAAGCTTGCAGCCTACCGAAGTCTGCCATATTGCTGTTAACCATAGTAGCCTACTTTGATATTTTAATTGAGATACATTTGCTTCAAAACAAGTTTGTTTTAATTTTGTTAACTTGGGGGCTGAAATTCATTCTTTTGTCGTGCAGATCGTAATCAAACTCTAGGGTAGCACACATCACATCATCTAACAAATACATTTCAGCTACCACGGAACTACATTTAATTTAATAACTGCTTTGTCATTTTTCAAGTTGCTCCAGCTAAACAAGAGTACCACTTCACAGAAATTAGTTTTTTGGATTCAAGCCGTGTACCATTCGTTGAAGAGTCACAGGTAAGATTCACATCTTTCGATCACATTAACCAATCACAATGTCGTTGTTGACAGTCAATATCTGTGTTTCAATCTCTCATCTGGGTTGATTGGATACAACCTAAAACGGTAGGTGAAGAACTGGTCAAAGAGAGAGAGCACGTGCCTTACTCAGAGCTCCATCTTGTTTGATTCACATTGTTTGGAAAATCTAGGTAAGTCTACTTCTATTTAGAACAGTTTTAGATAGTTTTAACACAGTGCAACACAGTTTAACTCAATTTAGAACATTTTTAACAGGAGCATGTAAAGATCTCCGCAAGAACGATGAGTGTTGGTTGGAGTAAAGCTCTGATCCTGCCTATGATAGGAACAGGAGCATTCCTGACAAATGTTTGCACAGTACTACAAAATTGTCACTACCTTATAAGAAATGGGGCAAGTTGGCCTACTGGTTAGCATGACTATCACATGTACCAAAGGTTCCGGGTTGGATCACTTTGCAAGAAATAATTACGACGGTCACTTTTCATGGTAGATAGTTTACTCGAAAAAACGGTTGGTGTGTAGATGTAAGGAGGCTGTGATGCTGGTTGGAGTCTAGGCATTGGTCGAATTTTTGTTTGCAATTCATTGGATAGAATTTAAAAGATCGAGATAAACATGTGATCATTCAAACGATAGAATATATTAAACAGAACTCGTAGCTCCTTGTTCCCTTGGAACTTTGTATGCTTCTGCTTTTATATACTGACGACAATTGAATAACTGGTACGAAAAAATACGTGAAACGTTCAACAATTAAAGAGTAGTCACATGTACTGCTTGAGTTGACCTTTAAATACGTGGTTGTAGAAACGTAGACAAGCAACAATGATACTAGAAATACGCTATTTTCGTCGCATTATCTCCATGTAATGCTAAGATGTCACAACGACAGCGTTAGGCTACGTCATTTTAGTCACACGTAAACCAAACATGCAAGCGAGATGGTGGCTACCGTGTAATCGTTGATGAAGCCCGATTGTCATACAAAATATACAATGTAATAGTAATTTCGTAAGAAAATATTGTTGTCTATGGCCAAATCTTGACACTCACTGATCCATAATTTAACATAGACATTTCTGGTGAAGTCTAAGTTAAATGTAGAGGGCGACGCTCTAACTCCGTTCTGTGGTGCTGCCCCGTACAAATCCACAGTCAGTAGGGTCAGGACTGAGCAAGCAGTGAGTTGGGCACTCATTCTTGGAATAAATCATATTTCGGACTCCAAAAGGTTTTGTGCGATTCAAAATAAATAGACATATATCGCTGTAAATAATATCAAGGAAATTTGGAAATTAGCCAATAGCGAAAATTATACACTAGAAAGTAACGTAGTTCAGTAAGATCTGGGGCGAACTGGGTAGCCGGTTCTAATCCGGGTCATGCTACTCCGACGAAACGTAAGTGCATAAAGGTGGCTTACTGAACTACGTTATTTTCTAGTGTATCATTTTCGCTATTGGCTAATTTCCAAATTTCCTTAATATTCAAAATAATGTATGAGCTCGCGTGAGTCAAGAATGACCAATGTGTTGCCCGAAATAAAGTATCACTTGTGTGGAACGTGCTATTTTGACATTTTTTGACATAAAATTTTAACACAAGCAGCTAAGTAAAAACAAACCACCTACGTGGCGTGAAGTCAACTTTGTCTTCTGTAAAATTTTCGAAAGTAATTATAAAACGAAAGTTGTTTAAAGTTGATTATGGAGCTGTTCCTAATAGTAACCACGGAAAAATTAAATTGAAGTCTTTTATGAATTGTTATCACCTTTTCAAAGTTTTGTGAGCACAGCAAAGATGATGCAACCCGACTTACAACAATGAAATTTGATGCAATGAAATTTGTTGCAACCACGACCTTGGAACAATGAAATTTTACGATAACCAGCATTAGATATGTGTTTTCTGCTTTTTGTGTGACCAACAATTAGTTAATTAAACGAAGAATATTCCTACTGAAGAATCAGTAAATTTCTAGGCACGGAGTGTTGAAATTTGGGTAGGCTACCGTAATGCTCGATAAGTTTTCATCTTCAGCACATATGAAAGTTTAAATAATAACTCAACTGTGAGAATATTCTGACAAATCTTTGGAACTTCCGAGTGCTAAGCCAAAACCACTTCAATTTAATGGCCCTTACTCATAGTACATCTGATGCAAGGAACCGTCCCACACGAGACGTGGAGCTAATTTAGAAATTCGGACGCAGCAAAAATTGGCACAATAAATTGAATATAAGGGTAGAAGATTTCTTGATAAACTGGATGAGGCAAAAAATTGCCCGATAAACTGGATTTAGGGCGGTGTGGGGGGGGGAAGGGGTTATTGTTTGGAAAATTAGATAAGGACAAATAAATTGTATCTTAAATTTAATGGTGGAAATACTTACAGGATAATTCGACGGGCCTAAAAGTTGCCTAAAAGATGGGGAGATAAATTAGTTTCAGCCTTCCTACCCCCCCCCCCAAAAAAAAACTTCTAGCTTCTGCTCTGCATCAGATGTATTGGCGCTTACTCTCATCACACATGGACTTGGCTTGTTGCTGCACTTTTTTTTTTAATTTTTAAAAGTTTCATCCTTGTCTCCGGCTTTATAATGTACAAGTGTGTGCTTGTTTCAACTTCTGGAATGTCTCAGGTACCATTTGCTATAATATTAACATCTTGCGCAAACTCCTGAACAAGTCCTCGAATGTGTGAATGCGGTGTTTCTAGATTCCTTTTTTTTTTGTAATGGTGGCTTGTACTGCAAGCAAACCCCAGCAAGACTATGTATTCCCGAGTCTTTCACTGACCTGCACTCAAAAGGTAAGGTGAGCTCATCAATCGTACCATATTGTATTCTGAGCTGGTTTCATTTCGTAAAACAGCGATATTTCCATACATTGCCATATATTTAACATTTTGAATCCATTACCTAGAGTGGCGTATTATCTACAAGATAATTTTCCTGCATGTGCCATCACTCTTTCTGAGTCGAGATCACGTGTGGCCCAGATGTCGAATGATTGACCATTTTTTTTTTCGAACATTTACGTTAAAAATTACAAGGGCATAACCTCTCCCTATTTTCGAAAACCCTACACGTATGTTGTTTTTCGAACATTTACATAGCCTGCGTTTGAGTGAATGTATCAAAACCGTCCAGTTCGTGGTGGGAAAAACACAGGAAAGAGAACGTATTTGCAACATTTGCATACGTTTGAACTAATGTTGCAAAACTCAGTCATACAAGAATGCCAACATGGAGGCATATAGCTTTAAGATGTGTAGGTTGTTAACTAATAAATATACGTTAATACTATAAGTTCAGATGTTACTAGTTCAAGCACACGTAAATGTTCAAGCAGTAGTGTTTGAATGACTTTGAATCTAGAAACTAGTTGTTTTCAAGCTGACCGGCTCCATGCCAGTTCTCGTGCATTCTAGGTTGTAAATGCCTCTTTATCACTGCTTTGTAAATATATTGTTAAATGTATTGGCCTTGTAGTGTACTTGGTTGGTTCAACTATTGCGTGGGTAACCTAAGGCACAGCAACAACTACTAGTAATACTAAGTTGTAGGCTAACACTTGAAAGAAATGTTTAATTCTATTGCAGAGCCTTTTATCACATTTACAACCAATGTGACCAGCATGGTTACATGTCGTATGGCACAGTATATATTACAATATAAATTAGCTTGCTACAGCAGGTTGGTTATGTTAAGCTGGGAGGGTTAACACCAAGGACCTAAGTTGAAAACGCCATTGTGGTGCCACACTGACGACACCACAATACAGACAACGAAATATAAAAAAAATAAACAAAAAATCTTAGCTTATTTGGGGGAAAAAATGTATTATTTCGAAGGCAAGATGTTTTTTTAGTTCGCTACCTAGTTTTAAGAAGTTACATACTTTTGCGCTTTCAAAGAGAAAAATAAACATTTTTGGAAAGCTATTGTACAAAATCATAAACTCAGGATTTATAGGATTAGAAAATGTAATCATTGATAAGACTGTTTGAAAAATTAACAGCCTGAAATTTTTCTGCGGAGCTACAATTTTAAATTTCATTTGTCAGAAGTGAAGTGTTTTGTATTTCTTTATTTTTCCTTTCAGCATCTAATCTTGCAGCTAAAACACTGCAGTGGAAGGCTGTTGTCATCTGGCGTGAACTGCATTTAGCCTTGAAGCAGATGTAGTTGTTAATTCATGCACAGGCTTACAGTTGTGTGATCCAACACAACATTGTTTTCCCCATGCAGAAGAATATCGTATGAAAATAGAAAAAAAATATAGATAAAAACGAGAAATCTATTTTTCTCACAAACAATGATAACGTGACTTTTTTTCCAATTTTAAGGAAACAAGTTAAAATTAATGGGGTCTGTTCCCCGCAAACATTTTAGCCGTAACTGTACATTTAAAAAAAAACCTCAACCTTACGTATAACCGATTATAAACGTTTAACGTTAAAGTATTCGCCACACAAGTTTAATTTTGGTTACCAATTCAGCTTATCTGGGGCTTTTCGTAACCTTTTAGGACGAGTTTGAGCATTGGGAAACTGTGCAGTATCATCAATGCGAGGCGGAGGTGGCACAGCTTTACGTTTCTTATGGTTTGGCTTTTTATTAGCAGGCTTTAGGTTTGACAGCGCTCGTTCAGTAGACTGCCTTGCAAGTATTGGAGACTCCAACCATTCTGGCTGTCGAAATTCCCTGTTGGGGTGCTGGAAGTGCAAGCCATGGGCGGATCAATGAGGTTGCAAGTCGTGTCTACTGACTGTGTGTGGTGATTTCGCTGATGAAATGCTGACATCTGGCGTTGCGCTTCGCAAGTTCTCAGGTGATGCCCCTGCATTTTTGATTGGTGTTAAAACGGGCATAGCAACAGCTGTAGATCTCCTTGATTGGCTGGAAATAACAGAATTTGTTGTCGGATTTCACGTTTTAGGTGGCTTATCAACGACTTCTTGTTCTTCAATTTGGGACCTGATTTGCTCGCGATGTATGCGTAATCGGTTTACACCATCTTCAGTCAACACAATGTAAGTTTGATGTACACATTTCTCAGCGATAGTGCCACTAGACTATAACTTTTTATTTGTTGAACTGAAACCCCGATACCAGATTTTATCGTTCACTTGATATGTTTTCAATGCACGGTGTTGGGTGCTTTGAACCTGTTTTTGTTGGTTTCTTTTAACGATAGTGATAAGATCTGGATACAGTAAATCCAGCCGATATTTTAATTCTTGATTGAAATTTAATTTTCCGGGTGTAGACTGGGAAGTTGAACTCTACGTGAGTTGTGATGATAATAAATAGGAATTTATGCTTTCTTGAATAGAGGATTCGTCACGCCGCGCAGCCTTATAAATACGCTTAAAATTATGGACATAGACCTCGGCCAAACCATTCATCCACGGGGCAAAGGCTGGTCCGGGTATATGCCAGACCCCGTTAACTTTTAAAAAACTCTGAAATTCCACTGACATAAATTGCGGAGCATTGTCTGTGACTAAAGAATCCATCAAGCCATATTCGGCAATGTGGTAACTTAAAGTATCTATAACTTTGGCTTATTTTGTGTATTTCATTTTATGCACGAATGGAATTTTACTATGTGCATCAACAAGGATGAAAAACATGTCATTGTCCATCAGCCCCAGGAAGTCAGCATGGAATCTAGCATTAGATTTTAGCGGATACTCCCAGGTATGCTTGGGTCCTGCAGTTTGAGTATCCTTAAACTCTGGACAGTTTTGACAGGATTAAACTTTAGTTTCAATTTCAGAATCAATTTTAGGCCACCACACCTTTGACCTAGCCAAGCCTTTAAGTTTAACAATACCCAGGTGTGAGCTGTGCAGATCATTCAAAATCTGTTTACGTAACACTGTTGGCACGACAATCCTGAACCCCCCCAAAAAGGTATCATTTTCAATAGATATCTCATTGTAGCGTACAAAGTACGGTTGCATGTCGGGGTTATCACACACCTCTAGCCAGCCGTGGTTCATGTAACGGTAAACTTTAGATATTAATTTATCACGCTTCCTTTCTAGAACAAGAGTTTCATTAAGAACTGGAAGGTTGGAAACTGTTTCCAACGCTAGCACATTGTATTGGGCATCCGCTTCCTCAAACTCCTCTGTATTAGGGAGTGGAAGCCAGACAGTGCATCTGCGGTTAAGTTTTGCTTTCCTGGAATGTGTTGAAATTCATAATCATCCGCGTTAAGCGTAACTGCCCACCTTTGGACTCTAGCGGCTGCCATTTGTGGGATACCCTTTTTAGGGCCAAAGATCCATATCAAAGCCTTCTGTTCAGACTGCAATATGAACCTTTGCCCATAAACACATTCATGGAATCTGTTCACTCTCCACGCTACAATGAGTGCTTCTCTATCAAAATGACTGTAGCCCTGTTCCGCTAGAGCTAATTTGCGCGAAGCAAAAGCTATGGGACGCGATTCGCCATTGTTCATCTCTTGAATAAGGCATGCGCCTACCCCATAGGGTGAGCCGTCACAAACGAGCTTAAGTTTTAATTTTAGGTCATAATGTACCAGAACCTTTGATTTAATAAATAGTTCTTTCACTTTGCTAACTGCTTGGTCACAGTCTGTGTCCCCCACACCCATTTAACTTTGGGGGCTCAACAGCCGGGCAACTGGAAACAGAATATGAGCAAGGTTGGGCAGATATTTTGAGTAGTGATTAACGAAACCCAAGAAGCTCTGCAGCTCAGGAATACATGTTTGGTTTGGATCGTTTGTAACTGCTTCAACAACCTCAGGGAGTGTATGCAAACCCGCTGCATTGATCATATGGCCTAAATATTTGAGTTCCAAGCCGCGACAGCTTACACTTTTCGATCTTAAGCTTAGCTCCTGCATCTTGCAAAGCGGTTAACAGTTGGTTTAACGAGTCGTTATGCTTTCCCCCCTTCCCACTCACGAGGATGCCACCATAGAATGGAAGACACTTGGGAATTTTATTCGTGATTTGCGTTATGACCCTCTGGAAAATTCCAGAACTGAACGCAAGGCCCAGAGACACACGAAGCCAACGAAAAAGACCCAGGGGAGTATTTATTGTTAACGTCGCTTGTGACTCTGAATCAAGTTCAATCTGCAGAAAAGCATCCTTAAGATCGATAAGGCAAAATGTGTCACTTACTGCAAGTTCACTAAATAATTCTGCTGCTGTGGGCACCGGATAATGGTCAACTTCCAATTATGGGCTCACGGTGGTATTATAGTTGCCTATGACCCTGATTTCTCCATCAGGTTTATGAACTATGACAATCGGCATCGCCCACTGTGAAGTCTCCACAGGATCCATAATTCCTAGGCCTACAAGGCATCTAATTTCCTGGTTGACCTTTTCGTTTAATGCCAATGGAACTGGACGAACATGACAATACACAGTCTTAGCATCGGCCTTCAACTGAATTTTTGCTTTAAAGTTCTTAAACTTTCCCAATCCATCACTAAATAACTCTGGGAACCCACTGACGATTTCTACAGTGTCTACAGGTGTAACTCTAGTTTTAACTTTCTTGACACGCTTTAACATAATTCAGTTTGTCCATTAACTGCAACTTTGAGACTGACTGTGTAAATAGTGTTCTCCACTCCATCGGTGTATGAGTGGATAGAGTACGAAATGAGTTTGAGGGAACCATCAGCAAAATAGTTTTTATGCCATTTAATAGGGATCTGCCCCAGAATCGAGTTCTATTTCCAGATCAATTCCATTGAGGCAGACAGGCATGTTCCATTTACTGATTTTCATGGAATTAACTACAATGACTATTTTATTGGTATGAAGGGGAATTGAAATTTGGTCTGCAGCCTGACCTATACCAACAGTATTGTTTTGCACTAAGTAATCCTCTTCTGATTCGCTATTTTCTTCAGAAGCAGATTCTGAATTTTCCGTTTCAACATAACAGTCGCTATCAGTTTCATGGTTTAACCTGTGAACTTTTTTTTAACTATACTTCTGTTTATTTTTAGGCCTAGCCTTAAAATTTGAATTTGAACTGGCTTTTGGATGTTCAACAGTTTTAGAGAACTTACTTGAGTTACTACCGCTACTTTTACGGCACATAGCTTTTAAATGTCCAACGATATGACATTGGCCACAAGTATATTCTCTATATTTGCACCTAGTTTTCACGTGACCTGATTTGCCGCAGCAAAAGCAAACAAATACTTTAGTAGATTTATTTCTGACGTGAGTCTTATTTGACTTCTTAGGTAGAAAATTTACTAACTTTGAGTGAGCCCGAATAATGCCCTGATAAATTTCAGCAGATTCAAGGGATAAAGCTAAGAATATTGTAGCCTTTAAATCCAGAGTCTCCTTCAAAAGTTCGCATTGTAACGTTTCGGACCTCACACCACCAATTAGGCCGTCCCTAATCATTTCGTTGTTGATATCTGTGATCCTATTGAAGTCACAATACTTTGTAAGCATTTTTAGCAAAGCTACGTATTTACTAATACGTTCCGTGGGTTTCTGAGACCTTCAAAAAATTTAACCTTTACAGATACCACAGACGGTAATGGTTCAACATCTTCAAGAATAGTTTTAACCAACTCTTCATAAGTAAATACACTTGGCAGAGCAGGTGAAATTATATGTAGGATTCGGTCAAAAATTTTTTGCCCAACAGAAGCCATTAAAAATCGATTTGAGCTGCTGGGGCTATAATTTTGGCTCTAAAGTAATATGATATCTGGGTTGAATATTTCTCCCATGTATCGTTTTCACTATCAAATTCCGCAAACAAACCAGCTGTTTTAGAGGAAGCCATAGCTTCTTCTTCACTATTCTCGTCAGAATTTAAACTTAAATTTAAATCTTCAACAGCACTAGGTCTCACCTCTGAGTTTGCATCAGTTTCAGTTAAACTGTTCACAGGAACAGTAACTACAGGTGGTTTACTCACGACACCTGTCTCAGGCATAAGCCTACACTAAATAACTAAATTACCATCCTGTTTAATTCTACTTTAAACTAGGAGCACTCGAGACTACCGGTTATCTACTTAACAACTAAGCCACCTCAAAAAAATAAGTGTAGCCTGCCTAGTTTTTAAATCAACGCCTACAAATTGAATTTACAGTCACTAGGCTTTTTACTAGTTTATATGTTAAAGAACGTTTTAACAAAATAACACCACTGGCCTAAGCATTTGGCACAGACCAAACTTCACTCGTTTAAGCATAAATGCTACAGTGTTAAATTTAAATACTGGTCCAACCAGCCTGAATAAGGGCATAGCACTATCGGATTTACAAGAGTTAATTAAGCACTGTACTTTCATGTCAGTCCGTTTTATAGTACGCACAGTGAAACACGCTAGTGCGCCGTTCTAGAATCCACTATTATAAAAATTAATCGTTACAAACCCACTTGCCCCTTCAGTTCTAGTTATTAAGGTACTAAATTTAATTATTATCATCAGTACCACACTCAACTGCAGATTTGCGGGTTTATCTTGAATTTATGCTGATTTGCGTAGCTACGTACCGACTTTTACTGAATTGTATAGACTTTCGCTGATATCCGTGGCCCTGCATTTTGAAGATTTGTTTAGATTTTCAGATGCATGAATTTGTGACAATTTTCATGGCTTTCTGTTGATTTACATAATGATTATAAGTATTGGTAAGAAAAAAATTACAGCAGAAGGTATTTGGTTTGACAACAATGGTTAAAATCTCAATTTATAAAAACTTCGTTAAAACAAAAAATAAAACATGCAAAAATGTAAGTTTCAAAGCCCAACGAGTGCCGTCTTCAGGCATTAAACGAAATGAACACAAATATACCCACGCCCTAAGGCTGTTTGCCGTGACGCACGAATCACGTGAGTGCGCTAGCCCAATCAGACGGCATAAGATCCGCTATTCTCATTCGTCAGTGGCTACCCTGATGATGACATCAGGGTCAACAGTCATGGCTCGTGGTATAAAAGTGCAACAAGAGTCGATAGTTTTGATCACGTGGTTCAGCACGTGACTGTGAAATATAAAAATACTGAATGTAATAAACAAATGCAATCGGCTAACGAACGAGAACGAGAAATACAAAGATAATGGAAACCATACTCTACTTTAATTTATTAAACAGGTCTTAAAACCTGACAATGTCTACATGTACGGGGAATTCGAATCTGCAATCACTCATTCGAAAATGAGAGTGAACAGTCATTTTGTTTGTTAACCGAATTCTCACTTTTTTTTATGTGTACCACTCAAGTAAACACATTTTTGTTAAGTTTCTCTCACGCCCATTACCTCATCGAGAAGAATTTGTGAAAGGAAACCTCATCTACATGGTTGGTTTTATATACACTCTTTTCCTTGAACTTCAATTACAAACGAGAAGAATGAAATATCATACCAAACCCTTCCTTTACCCCTACCCTATGCCCTCCCTCTTCCATTCTAGTCGTCATTCCACTCATTCCAAAATGCACGTGTCCACTCGCCTTTGTCATTGTTTTAATTTTTCCAATTCATCCATCTTGTATTCAGTGTATTTATTCTAGGAAAGGTGGCAGCTAGAGGAATAGTAGTCATAGGTCCCACACCAAGCTTACACCCTACTGAATTCTGCAAGATTGCTGTTAATCCAACTAGGCTACTTTGATATTTTAGAAAAGATAAGATAAGATGGAGAAAGGAACATAAAAGGGCATAACTTTGGATGCGACTAACTATGGTCCAAGTACAAAATATAAAATTCCAAGAAAATAAAAATGAAACCTGTTCAAGTAAAATCACGTAAAAGGATCATACAAAATAAAATTATAAATCAAAACAAGTCAACCAAACAAAATATTTAAAACTGGCAATTCATATAAAAAGTTAAAAATACTGTAAATACTCTCCAAGGTCAATTTTATTCAACCTCTGTTTAAAACTCACAAGGGGTGGGGTAAGAACGACATCCCTCGGCAAAGAGTTCCACGGACGAACCATCCTATTAAAAAAAAACTTACGACAGTTCAAGTTACAGTGCTCCACGACTAACTTAAATGAATGGCCACGAGTACGATCAGATGATCGGAGCTTAAAGAGACAATCACCAAGCTGGCGTAAGTCACCTCGCAACAAGACATAGGCACAATTTAGGTCAGCCTTCAGCCTGCGCAATTCGAGGGAATCCATGTTAAGCAGAATTAGTCACTCATGATAGGAAAGATGGCGAGTACCGCGCAGTGACTTGGTAAAACTGCGTCGGACTAATTCAATGTGAACAATATCCTTCACTAGGTATGGCGACCAAACCTGGCTGGCATATTCAAGTAACGGTCGCACATACACCTTAAAAGCCCAAACAAGGGTTTTTTTGTCACCTGACTTTAAAAATTTCTTTATCATTGCTGCACGTTTACGGGGCTGTATTAACAATTTGTTTGCAGTGATCTGAAAACTTAAGGTCATGAGCAAACCAAACCCCAAAGTCCTTTACTGATTTCACTTCTTTCAACACTGAGCCACACAGAGAGTAATCTAATAGGAGATTATGGTAACCTAGATGCATGACAAAGGATTTGAGGGGCGCGATGGGTAATTGCAGTTCATCGACCAGGAATGAAGCCTGTCAATCTCTGATTGGAAACTAAAAAAGTGCCGCAATCCACCACTTGGGAGTACAATTTTAATTGAGAAACAATTGCTTCAAATAAAAAAATAACTTCAAAACTTTCCTAACCAAATGCTAATAAAGCACGCAACTTTGAAAAAATTGGAAGCTTTTAGTCGACTGTAGCAAATTTAAAAAAATTCTAGCAGTTTGTTTTAATTTTGTTAATATGAGGGCTGAAATTCATTCTTTTGACACTCAGATCGAAATCAGACTCTTGGGCAGCAGTCTAATGAAAATTTTTCTGCAGCAACGAGACTGTATTTAATTTACGAATTGCTTTGTGATATTCAAGTTGCTCTATTCAACGAAATGAGTTTTCAGATTAAGGCCGTGTACCATTCGTTGAAGGGTCGCCAGTAAGATTAACATCTTTCGATCATGTTAACCAATCACAATATCATTGTTGTCAGCCAATATTTGTGTTTCAATCTCTTTCATGTAGATTGACTGGAGAAAAACGAATTCAACTAAAATAGAAGATGCAGAACTGGTGAGAGAAAGGGAGCACGTGTCAGTAGTCTTATTTACCGCGGCATCTTGTTTGACTCACTTTTTTGGAAAATTTAGGTAAATCTCTTTTTTGGAGCGAAGCTCGACTATGATCACACTCAAATGTAATCTTAGAACGTTCATCTCGTGAAAAGACTGTGCATCTCAATCCCTGGTTGAATGTTATTACAACTTTCAAAGGCCAACCATTTTAGCCAAACAGCCAAACAGCAAAGAAAGCGGAGCCTGCTCCATTATGTCGACAGTGGAAGTGACGACGGCCCTAGTTATTTAGAACAGTTTTAGACAGTTTTAATTAACACAATTTAGAACAGTTTTAAGAGGAGCATATAAAATCTCCATAACAACGCTGAGTGTTGGTTAGTGTAAAGTTCTGGTTCTGCCTATAGGAACAAGAACGTACTTGATACATGTTTGTGCGGTGCTACAAAATTGAATCTTCCTTAAAGCAAGGCAGCCAGATGGTTAGGTCTCACTTTGCAAGGTTCAGTCACTTTGGATGGGGGGGGGGGGGAGGCACCTCTACGTTAGCCCATCACTGCAAGGATTTAAAAGTGCCTTAGTTAAAAATCACATCAGAAAAATCTGTATTAAATGAAACTTATTAAAACTTTCTGCATAGTTTCTGTCATTTAAAGTTACGGTGTCAAATGGCTTCAAAAAAATCACGTGCAGTTAGCAATGATTTGTTAATAGTCTTTCGTCTGTTAGCTCTTCACTACCGTGATTTTAGCTAAGGCTGAAACGTCAATTAAATGTGTAGGCTATATCATCAAAATCTACTGTACTTAAACATAATTAAAAACTGAGTTTGAAAAATTGAGTTGGCCGTTTAATTTACTAGTAGCCCATTTTCTGTAAGCCTCTATCGCTACCACGATTTGAAAATATTAAGACGGAAAAGCCAATGGGCTCAGGATTGGTTCAATAAATACAGATGCAAACCAGGACCTTTGAAAGCAAAGGCCAAGGTCCTACAGCTGGCCGTGTTAGTCTGGTTCAGTGGTAGGACCTCGGCCTTTGGTGTCAAAGGTCGTGAGTTCGATTCCCCGCTCAGGCAGTCTCCCATATAAGTCCAAAAGGCAACGTAAATTGGTTTGCATCTGTATATTTAATTTGAAAATATTACTGTGTTAACGCAGGACGTGAACTATTTTTTCCCCCCCCACCCCCGCTCCCAAACCCTGCCCAGGGGTCAGGGGGGGGGGGAAGGAAAGGAAGGAAAATGTCCATGGTTCAAAATTTGATGACAATAAGTGTTGATAAGATCCCGGATTAAAGGACAAAAGCAGTCTGAAATTTAGGTCAAAAAGTGACCCATCGTCATGAACTTAAAACCTTTCCGTAAGTTCCTCTGAATCAAGAGAAAAAATGAAAATGGCGCATGTGAATTTAAAATATGTTAGTTTTTTACCAATCTGCATAATTAAAAGTGCATCATGTGCGTGCATGTGTGTGTGTGTGTGTTCCTCTACTTCTCTTGAACAACGGCTACTACAAATATGGGAGTAACACCAAATGAAAGATAATTAAATAATGCCTGTTCTCATCGTTGAAACCCTCAAATATGGGTAAACTGCCCTAAAAACTGCTCATGACGTCATAGTTTGATCAGGCAAAGTTAATTTTGGAAGGTCAAAGTTTGTTTAGGCTAATTTTCATTCTTTATTTCTGTCTTTCTTTATTTTTTGGCGCAGCCATTGTTGACAAGTGTAACGAACGCTGAATTTTCAATTATTGGATTGCAGTTCAATGAACGAACTGCTGAAAGAAATGTGGTTGCAAAAGTAAAAAAAAAAACTAAACGGACGAAATATTTTGCGTAATACTTAAAATTGGATTAGCTTCAACAAACTGGCGCACGGAAAAAGAAACCTGTAGGTTTGAAAAGATTGTCAAACATTTACGTTTCTGACTCACAGTGGTGCGTGGATTGCGCGAGCAAAACTAAACCTTTTCAATATGTGTCTCGCTTTGCATTCTTAAACTCTCATTTACTGCTACATTACCTTCGTAAGGCATTACTTCTGGTAGAGTAGATGTACAAACGTGCAAACAAACTAATTGTGAGTTTTGAATGAAGTGTAGATGAAATACAAACATGCCGAGGAATATAATGATGTACTGTGAGCAACATTTGCAATTAGTTTGCGTCTAAATAATCAGTATATCGATTTTGTGATGCTCTTGAGATCAAAGAAATTACATGAAGCATGGATCAACGCCAGTGGAGTGAGCGAAGTGAATGATATGGCTAAAAAGGTACCACTTGTCAAACAAAAGCAAAAAACTTTTTTCTGCTTATTGCACTTGGAATATACAGATTCTTCCGACCTTTTATTTAAAAAAAATGTATCGAATATTTTTGATAAGCAATAAATCATGAGACAAAGTGTTAACGAGGCAGGCGGTCAGCATTTGGTAGATACCGTAAAGATCCCCCTACCCAAAAAACAAATTCTCCACCGACCCTCACCAAAAAATAATAGAAAAATTCCCCCCAACAAAAAATTTGCAATATTGATGTATAAATTGTGTTATTTATTGTTGCGGCTAGTACAACTTTTTTACCAGGAGTGGTTAACGCTCGTTAAACCCTTTGAAACCCTTTGAACTTTTTAAATATTTTTATTAAATAATCGGATAGCACGAAGCACGCTTGTTTTTGTTAGCACCAAAAAAAAAACTTACGTTATAGTTCACGGAATTAAAACAACAATAAAACAATGATCACTGAAAACGCACTTTTTACAGTAGGCCTAATGCTAAATAAACAATAATCGTCCAAATGAAATAAAAAATAGAATAAAAGCTGTCTGTTTTCTACCGAGTTCACTTAATTGTTTCTTTGTTCAAAGGAGGGGGGTCTGGGGAGGCGCGCTTCCCCGAAGCCAGAGAAGTTTTGAATTTAGAGGACCATAAAGGGAGTGCTTCCCGCATTTCAAAACTAAAAACAAATCAACCTCCCCCTCTTTCAAAAAAGAAGGCTACGAAGAGTTACCTTCAACCCCCCCCCCCCCCTCCCAATCGCCTTCGTGGGAAACTCGGACCGCAAAAAGATCGTACACCAATCAGAGAACGAGTAATGAGTTAAACGAAGGTGATGTTTTTTTAAAAATTATTTATGACATCACTGAAAAAAAGCGTTTTACTAACAATCTGACATTTAAGATGTTTCAATACAGTAGAGTTTTTGTACGGCTTTGCAGACGCGAATTGTGTTTAATAATTATTTTTAAAAATGTTTTAAAAATTATTGTTCGCTGAAAATGCTCACTTACACATGAAATAAGCACTACATTGTTTTAAAATAAACGCAAGACGAGTTTTACTGTAAACACCTCCGTTGTAGCAAGTGTTTTAAGCACGTTATAAGGGCTAACAATTAACTGTTTGTGTTTTACGTTTGTAGTTCTGTAGAACTGCTAATGTTTTAAAATGCCCGATTCTTTTCAACCACATTTAAACACTTTCATGGGCAGGGTTTCCGCTAATACATTATAAACGTTTTTTGTGTGTATATCGAAACATTTTTACTGTATAAAACTATGTAAAGATGAGCCGGTTTATAGTAAAACTTTAGCAGACACTTTTTAAAAAGTAAAAAAAAAATAATAATACACGTAAAGCTTCTGATACCGATACTGGATCGGTTCGATTACTGATATTTGCGGTATCGGTATCAGTTGGATTTCGCATGAATTTCGATAACTCTTTGACCGTTCGAGATACTGACAAGCGGTTTGTTCCTGCGTTTTGCTAAAGGGAGTATCTTCCTATAGCTACGTTATAACAGTTGGTTACTATTTAAAAATTTGATATTTTAAAAATTATTGGACTTTTGCAGAAAACTACACCATTGATGAAAAATTGGGTTTAAAATTTTGGATATCGGTATACATAGGTACCGGTATCGGCTAACTTTTTCAACCGGTTTAGTGTCAGGATCTATAAGATATAGAGTTACATACTAAACTGTAAATGAAAGAGTAAATGAAGGGTAAATAAATAAATATAGGGTAACAACAGTAATTCATTGAAATGAAAACCTGGGTTAACAAAATACCGAGAGCTAGAAAAGACCAGCAGTGTAACAGCAGCGACTTCATTTTTGCGGGCTGTTTACACAACGTCGCTAAGCAGTCACTCATACTAAACAAGAAAGTATGTGTTACACTACAGAGAAAAGAAAATGAAGATGGCTGCTCGCACATGATAATAATCCTTTTAATATACACACAAAAACAAAGCGTTATTCAGTAATAAATTGGGAACAAAGGTTTTAGCGTATTTTTTTAAATTTATGTAGAATTATTCATTTTAGTAACCTGTAATTAGTATCATCTTTGGTTACTCTATGCTTAAAGATCAAAAGAACTAACAATACTGGAGTTTAGAAAGTGGTTGTTATGAAGTCAAAATATAAGACCTTGTTTCGTGCAATGATGCTCATGTTTTTACGTCATAGGGGTTTGTTAAGTTCTAAATTGTAATGTTGAATCTCGAAAACTGTTCAGTCTTACTGTGTCATTAGGAAGATCGCAGGTAAAACCACCAATTTAATACACGATTTTGGGAAAACTGGCTTGTTGAGTGTGCTTTTTAATTGTATGCCTTGAGATCGCTCATGACGCCAAACCGTATGCCCCAAACTTATTATTACTACTTATTATTGATATGGTATGCAAGCTTCCAGGCTCCATTACCGAATATGCTCGGCCACAGGCAACAGGCAACGAGCAGTAAATGAAAAAAAGCAATAGAGTAATTTTGTGTATTCATTACTCTCTATTTAAGCCGTTTTAATGTGAAATAATTTACATATTCCCTCCAAATCCCATGAAAGTGCACGTTAATTTCGTTTGTTATAAAACATCTACAAGGGGAGCTACACCAAAGAACCAAGTCATTACTGACAGTTACTTAACCTAGTCATTTTTTACTGTGATTCATGAAGTATCCTTAAGAATTGGTGACTGACTCCTACTTTACAAGCTGGTTGGTATGAAAGTATCTGGGAAACAATGCACAAGATTTTGAAACGAAATATTTTCCACACTTTAACAATTTTCTTGCTTCCTTTTTGCGATTATTTTGAAAATAATTTCCTGAGTAATTTTGGAAAATGAAAGAGGAAATGCACACTGGCGAATATGATTAGGCCTACTTGTTTTTATTTTGTTATTTATTTGGTTCATGAGTATTTCAGCTAAATTTATTCCTTCTTAAAGGCACACTTGAATCTCCAGGCCAGCATAGCTGACTGTTTCATAAAACAACTCCCTTCCCTATCCCCACATTGCAAACAGTGTAATCAGAATTTCCAGCACATCCAGCTGTTGCGTAAAACAACCCCCTTCCCCTTTCCCGTTTTGAGTTTTCAACCGAGTTTCACGAATTCCTTAATTTTAATCTTCCAGTCGGTAATGCCAGAGGTTTATGCATTGTTTGAACAATTACTTTGTGCCTGCTAATAAACGTTGATTGAGTGAGCGAAACCGTCTGTGTATTTTTGCAAGTTTTGAATAGTTATTCGGTTTATGCATCGTTCAAACGACTACTTTTAGCTGGCTAATCAACGCTGGTTGAGTGAGCGAACCTGTCTGTGTATTTTTGCGCGTTTTGAATATTATCGATTAATCTTTAATTTTAATCATCCAACGTCGCCCAGCATCATTTAAACAATGGTTAATAATATTATAGTGTGGTAAATTAAGTTTCATTTACAGAGGTCCTATTGTTGCCGGCCTCTTTGCAACATAGCAGTGATTAGCCTCATTGCACCGCACATTTAAAGTGATTGTTGGTTAGTGATTGTTATTTCTTGTGTCGTTGGTTACGTGGGAAATGGTAAATGGGACACGGGAAAACGGGACTTCGTGATCAGGGCTTATAATGTGTAGATATGTGAAGGAGCTGTGTTTGGAGTCTCAGATCACATGCAGCAATTCAGCAATTGGGCAACTTTATCTCACATTCACTTGGTTTGAAGATAAAGTGAAGTAATTTTTTCCACTTTTTCGAGGGGCTTTCTTTTTTGCATTCACGAATCTTGCAGTAGCTCAATAGAAACTAATAATCGAGTGGAATTATGGTTTGTTTTCTGTTGTTCTAATAGAGTTCTTTATTTCAGAATCCTAGTTTAATCATAACGGTTAGTCTAACAAAGATGACTGCAGTTGGACCCAACATTCGTAGAACACGACTGGCTAGAAAAATACCACAGGTGCTTCTGGATCAGCAGTCAGCAATGGAGGACTTTAAGATCGTCAGAGGACGTCCAACTGAAGACGATTCCAGTGCCAAAGTACCTGGATTTCACCGAGTATTTGATAAGAAATCATCGCTTCAGACACGAATACTATGGTTCGCTGTGTCAATAGCGACATACGGATTTTGCTTCTACCAGCTGGGAGGGAATATTTCAGCATTTGTAGCGGATACTACTAAATCGACTAAATACGAGATTTACAATAAAACCATTAGGTTTCCTTCAATAACTATTTGCCCAGGTTATTTTGAAGAAAATATTGACTATTCCGTCAAAGAAATCTTAGAAAGTGTGATTGGACCTACCAATATTGCTGATCGTCTCTTACATGATGGCAATATCACATCATTTGATATTTGGGATAAGTTGGGAGAAGAATTCTCTAATGTAAAGGTTTATCATCTACAGGTAATTTCATCTCAAAGTGCTTGCTTAAAAAATCATGGTTATTTTTCCAAAATATAAATTCCATAACAGAAATCTACTATAATTTTAACTTCAAAAGGTTATTTTAGTATAAATGGCGTCTAACTCATTGTTCATTATCAAGTTAGCTGTGTGTTTCCCTGTGTGCCCAATTGTCGCCGAACCTTACGAAACATCATTTTTTGCGTTCACTGCCACTGTGGTCTCTAAAATTTCAGCAGGAAGAAATTTTTATCAATTATGTTTACATTATTACAGCAACTAAATAATTCTTCCTGGGCTATGGATGGTTTTTCCTATTTCTGCTCAAGAGTTTCGGGTTCAACTGTTACCCTATAAAAAGTTTATTCCAACATTTTGAACATGCATATTTAAAAAATAATTAGTGGTCGTTTTTCGTCTTTTGGTTGACTTATTACTATGACGCTCTCAATGTGTACTGCTGATTGTACCACTCATTTCCTGCAAGTGATGGCTATACACACTGAACACTTTCTCATTGTGAGTGTACCACTCATTGCCTGCAAGTGATGGCCGAACATGCTGAATGCACTCTCATTGTCTCATTGTGTACTACAGAGTGTACCACTTATTGCCTATAAGTGATAGCTATACATGCTGAAAACGCTCTCATTGTGTACTGCTGAGTGTACCACTTATTGCCTGGAAGTGATGGCTATACAAACTGAAGATACTCTCATTGTGTACTGCTGAGTGTATCACTTATTGCCTGCAAGTGATGGCCATACATGCTAAAGACGTTCTCATTGTGAGTGTACCACTTATTGCCTGCAAGTGATGGCTATACATGCTGAAGACGCTCTCATTGTGTACTGCTGAGGGTATCACTTATTGCTTGCAAGTGATGGTTATACATGCTGAAGATGCTGTCATTGTGTGCTGCTGAGTGTATTACTTATTGCCTACAAGTGATGGCTATACATGCTGAAGACGCTCTCATTGTGTGACTGCTGAGTGTACCAGTTGTTGCCTGCAAGCAATGGCTGTACACGCTGAAAAGACTATCATTGTGTGCTGCTGAGTGTACCACTTATTGCCTGCAAGTGATGGCTATACACGCTGAAAACGCTGTCATTGTGTGCTGCTGAGTGTACCACTTATTGCCTGCAAGTGATAGCTACACACGCTGAAGACACTCTCATTGTGTGCTGCTGAGTGTGCCACTTATTGCCTGCAAATTATGGCTGTACTCGCTGAAGACGCTTTCTTTCTGTACTGCCGAGTGTACCACTTATTGCCTGCAGTGATGGCAATACATGCTGAAGACGCTGTCATTGTGTGCTGCTGAGTGTACCACTTGTTGCCTGCAAGTGATGGCTACACACGCTGAAGACACTCTGATTGTGTACTGCTTAGTGTACCACCTATTGCCTGCAAGAGATGGCTATACATGCTGAAGACGCTCTCACTGCGTACTGCTGAGCGTACCACTTATTGCCTGCAAGTTATGACTATACACGCTGGACCCGCTCTCATTGTGTACGAAATGTGTAATGTCCTTGTACCTTTTATATAATTAGTGAGTCCAAAAAGTTGGCAAAATACGTTCTGGCAGTACACAAGTCGTGAGGGTTGGCACACAGCAATGTGCATTATATAGGAATGGCACAGTGTCTAATAAATTGTTTGAATTTTGGAGAAACTTCTGATTTCGAACTATGGACGAATAGCGGAAATGTGAAATAATACAGGGAATTAGAACACCTGAACCAGCCTTAACTTGCTTCCCTGTAGGTCAAATGGTATAGCTCTCCTTTCCAATCAGTCAATAGGCCTAAACGTCCTTCCTGAGAGTTAAAGACAGTTTTAAAAGATGTGAAAACTGTCAGGTGTAGCCAATTCAAACCATTTTTTTAACACGTAAAGCTTAATGTACTACCTCTCATATACCAAAATAACTTTTAGAAGAGCGCTTGTTTCTATCTTTGTAAAAGACAGTTTGTTTGCATTACATCGAAAAACGATGCTATTTTTACAAAAATTCCTAAGGATGTTGGAAAAACACAAGGAGCGTTCTACCCGTAAAGAAATACGTTTAGTTTCTCGGGTACTTAAACTAAACAAAAAAATAGGATACATCTTTTTTTTTTATTTTACTGAAGGGCAAAGCATTTTGCTGCTAGAATTTTTTTAGATTCCTTTCTAAGGTTATTCGTACGGGGTATGGTCCAAAAGACCTATTGCCTTAAAAGCCTGTAATTTTCTGTTGGTGTTAATGTTTATGTAAACACACTGTTTTAAAACATGCCAACTGTGCAGAAAAGCTCTTTCTGTGGTCGTGAAGTTTTTTAATGAACTAAAAAAGTGCTAATCCAACAGAGGAGCCTGAAAGCAAGACACGAAATTTCTACCAAAGTTGGTTTTGTGCTGTATTAAGAAACAACACACCTTCGTTGCTTCCAGTTGTTGAACTGCTACCGTTCGAAAATCCAACAGTGGAGCCGGTAAGCAAGAAAAGAAATTTCTACTAAAACTGGTCTTGTTGTATTAAGAAAGAAAACTCCTTCCTCGCTTACAGCTAGTTTAAATGCTACTGCTCCAAAATTCCATAGCGGTGCCATTAAGCAAAACAGGAATTTCTACTAAAGTTGGTATTGTGCTGTATTAAGAAAGAAAACTCCTTCCTTGTTTCATGGTCGTGTCGTTTAAATGCTACTGCTCGAAAATCTATGCAATGGAGCCGAGAAGTAAGATACGCAATTTCTAATAAAGTTGCTCTTCTGCTGTATTAAGAAAGAAAACTCGTTCCCGGCATCAAGGTTGTTTAAATGCTACTGCTCGAAAATCTATGCAATGGAGCCGCGAAGTAAGATACGCAATTACTAATAAAGTTGCTCTTCTGCTGTATTAAGAAAGAAAACTCGTTCCCGGCATCAAGGTTGTTTAAATGCTACTGCTCGAAAATCTATGCAATGGAGCCGAGAAGTAAGATACGCAATTTCTAATAAAGTTGGTCTTCTGCTGTATTAAGAAAGAAAACTCGTTCCTGGTGTCAAGGTTGTTTAAATGCTACTGCTCGAAAATCTATGCAATGGAGCC
>JAHWFP010139388.1:197181-207471 GCA_023313725.1 Lithobius niger
TCTAATAAAGTTGGTCTTCTGCTGTATTAAGAAAGAAAACTCGTTCCTGGTGTCAAGGTCTTTTAAATGCTACTGCTCAAAAATCTATGCAGTGGAGCCGGGAAGTAAGATACGCAATTTCTGCTAAAGATGGTATTGTGCTGTATTAAGAAAGAAAACTCCTTCCTTTTTCGTGGTCTTTTAAATGCATCTGCTCTAAAATATATGAAATTGAGCATGGAGGCAACCCACGTAATTTCTACGTAATACCTAAGATGTGGAAAGCTATAGGGACAGCACTGGATATAGTTTGTTCCACATTATGTTTTCAGAAAACTGATTGGATGACGACTCGTTTCCTTGCACTAACAGTGCAAAAACATGTGGATATCACACTGGTAGACTCAACAAAGTTACTGTTAGAGTTTACGAATGGGATGTTTACGGATTTTTTGCACTCATATTGGAAGAAAACGTGGCGTTATACAGTCATTTTTCTGAAAACATAATGTGGAACAAAGTATATTCATAGAGTAAACACGTAATTGGGTAAAAAGAAGCTACGTTGGAAGTTGTAGATGTCCTGGAATGACCAGTGATGTGCAAGAGTTCCAGATAGTTACAGGGATATGATCAACAATTCACATAAGGAAAGTAATACAAGATGTTTCTATGCTAAAAGTGTATTGTATGAGCTATGCTATAAAAGTTTGACACTACACTGTCCACCCTAGAGATTATGTAATAAGTTAACACCCTAGACACGTAAGCCACATAATGATGACAACTGTGCTTAATAACCATGATGCTTTGTTGCTTACTGGTCACGTGATCAGAAAGAGGTAATAAAAGAGTTGCAGCCAAAGATCTTGGTCGTACACCTTCAAGCCTTTAACCTGTCTGGTTATCACTCATTTTCACTGCCCTTTTATGACGAAGGGTCTCATTTACTACAATAGGAAGTTGAAAACAATGAATGTTTTTTATACAAGCCGTCTAAATACGAAGTCTTTTTGTTCTGGGGGAAAACAGCGTTACAGACCCCAGGATATAGTAAACCAACATTTACCACAGTCAGTTAGATTCATTAGGGTATATTATTTTGTAAAACAAAGTCGTCTTGGCAAACCATACCTTACCTTCCAAATACTGGATTCGATTTCAAATATTTTGAAATATAAAAAAGGTCGTGAAACGCCATAACGTTGATGTATTCGTTGTGCTATAAACCAATAGTTATTAATTAGCAGGTTATTAGTTTTTTACCAGTCGATTAAAAATATCAATTAAAAATGTGTTTTTTTCCTATATATTTGCACTAAATGTAGCAAAAAGTCCATTTTCAATGTAAAATTTTTACCCGACCGGTAAAAAACCTAATACTGGTTAATTAATAACCACTGGTTTACAGTACAATAGAATACATAATCGTTATTGTATTTCACGACTTTTTTATACTTAAAAATATTTGAAATCGAATCCAGAATTTGGAATGTAACGTATGCTTTGTCAACATGACCTTGTTTAACAAAATAATGCAGTTTAACGAATCTTACTTTTGTTGCAGTGTCATATAGAGCAATGAACTTCTCATCTTTCACTACCAATAATCTGTATCAACGATAAATTTTGACCCCAGTGTGTATTGGTTTCAACCAGTGATTATCGATTCTATCATGCCCTACCTGAGGTGTTTAGGTTCATAGGGCAATACAACTGTTAACGGTTTTACTCTTTTTTTGCACTAAGACTAAAACCGTTAACAGTTGTACTGATCTATGAACCTAAACCCTCAGTTAGAACATGATAGAATCGATAGTCACTGTTTGAAACCGATACACACTGGAGTCAAAATTTATCATTGATACAGATTATTGACAGCAGAGGATGAGAAGCACCATTTGCTTTCCATCACACTGTGCACTGTGTAAAACAGAAACGTTTTTATTAATACCAATTGTGGGCAGAAACACGTGTTCCGGCATGTTTTTTTAATATTACTTAAATAGTCTGCATCGATTTAACCCGTCTGTTTGTGCTTAGGGCTGCTGAGAAGAGATATTTTTAAAGTATCCATTGATTCTGCACAATTTTGCTGATAAATTACGCAGAATGTTTGCCATTTAGTAACACTATTATTCCGTCCATGCTCATCTAGTTTAAAGAAAAAAACTGTTAAATCTATACGTTAGAATCATCAGTATGAATACCAGTAGTAGTCAGTTTCTTCATTGTGTTTCTGCAGGATCCAAACAATGCCAAGTTGTTTCGGACATTGAAAGTTTACAGTGCCCATGGAACGTGTTACAGCATTGAACCAAGTAAGTACGTAATATTAATAGCAGGAGATGAAGGGTATTAAAATTCCAAACCGTTACACAGATTTACATGAAGCAACTGTTTTTCGTTGCTATTTTTGAAGGCCGTCTTGAATTACCCAAGAGTGCCAAGGTGGGATCATTATGTTTTGGAGTACGGACATATTGTAGAACATCTCTGCGCAAAAACATTTTGTGCTGACTATTGTTTTGGGTTTTTGTGCCGGCTGCCGGACTTATTGCTCGTGCAGCTGGACTTTGAAACATAGTTGAAACCTAAGGAGAAATTTGGCAGCAGTTAAAAAAAAGATATTTCTTAGTTGTGAAAGTTCTGTAAGTGTAGACATAGTTTTGTTTTCGGATTAAATTATTACTGGGTTGAATTACGACTTTAAGAGTTTAACCCCAATCCCGAGAAATATCGATGGATTGATGTCGGATTTTTGTGTCGCATTGAAGTTTAACTACAAGCTGTGATCAAATGCTCTGTGAACACTACATCATGAAAAATAAAACCGTAAGTTACCAGTTCAAAGAAGTGGTACTTTGTTTCCATTCTTTGTACTATTAAATTGTGTTCCATTGCGTTTAATAAGTCATCTATGACGAAATGAGTTTTGCTAAATCCTACCATTTGTTATAATTGCATGTTTCGCCAGTAACTTTTCTAACATTTATACTCCTAGAAGACACTCCTCATTCCTAACTTCGCCATTCCTTACTTCGTATTTTATCGAAATGTTGATTTGGTTTTTTCCCCTCTGATATTAGTGGTGCTGGGCACATCAGTAGTGGTAAAGGGGGGCGCAGAGCACACAAGTCGCAAGATGGCCGACTTCCGGTTTAGGTTATTGGCCAAAAAGATCTACTGCATTAAATGTGAAAGCCATTTTTTGCGTAACGTTAAAATAATGTAGGCTAATTGCTACTATAAATAGTGAAAAGAAAATAAATACGTGCAAATAGTATGTTAGTTATTTAAAAATACAATAATTTTAGTACTTACCAAGTGAAGTTGTTGGCTTGTTTTCAATTGGAGTTCATAGGCATCTTCCAACGCTAAAACTTTAGCTTTTTTATGGTTCCCCTGAACCTTGAGACCGTCCCTCGAGTAGCGAAATAAACCACATAAAAAAATGTAAAAGAAAAATAACCTTGAGACGTTATCCGGCAGACACCATTGTAACGGGCCCACTCATGACGAAATACGTCATATTAAAAAATATAAAAGAAAAATAACCTTGAGACGTTATCCAGCAGACACCATTGCAACGGGCCCACTCATGACGAAATACGTCTTATTTAAAAATATAAAAGAAAAATAACCTTGAGACATCCGGCAGACACCATTGTAACGAGCCCACTCATGACGAAATACGTCACATTTAAAAATATAAAAGAAAAAAGCCCTTGATACGACACCCGCACAATGGTGATTAAACGAATAATAAATGTAAAAAAAAACATTGAAACTGTTTCTAGTCAGACAGTCACACGTTCAGTAAAACTAAAAGCAAAAGGATCTTGATACGGTCGCCTGAGCAGACACCATTACGACTCGTCGAGTTTAGTTACAAATCCATAATTTATTCAAACGACCCACTGCCTCGAGCCAAGTCGACAACCTACATTACCATTTTTCGACATGCTATAAAATTTAATGTTTGATTGAATTTGAGTTTTATTTTGCAAACTCTTCTGCAGAACACTATGGAAAGCAGTCAACATTAATCGTGCCTATGCAAAATTCCCTACTGGGAAATTGTGTGCAGGTCATCTATTTTTGTTCTCGTCAACTTTGTTAGAAATAACAAAATTTGGTTTTTAGATGGGAATCCGGCATTACGGATAGATGGTAGCCAACTGAGATGTCCTTTCCTTATCTAATATCGGTATGCTTCCTTTCAATTATTTGATAAAGGGAGAAAATTAGACTTTACATTTTTTATTTTTATTTTTATTTTGTTTCATAAGTCGAGTATGTATTTATATCCACCCAAAACCAAACCTGGTAAAAGCCACCAAGTTTTCAAAAAGGTTTGGCCTTTCAAAGTAGTGATATCATTCAACCAGGGAAAGGCCGCCAAGGTTAATCCTATTAGCCAAGTTAATCGCACCAAGTAATAGTTCGAAAGTTAAATGAAAACTAGAACATTACTACTGGCGGTAGCAATCTTCAAGTTTTCATTTAACGTCCAAAGTATTATTCCGTGCGATTAACTTGGCTAATAGGATTAACCTTGGCGGCCTTTCTCTGGTTGAATGATATCACTACTTTAAAAGGCCGAACCTTTTTGAAAACTTGGTGGCTGCTCTTATACCAGTTTTGGTTTTGGGTAGATATCACAACTTTCATAGGCCTGTGAATACAAAGAATTTCACTGTCTAATAGTCACCTCAACCTTTTTTGTCTGGAGTGTCTATAAATTTTCTAATTCATAATTTTTACGTTTGACTTTGCCCAATTAGCCGTTACACGAGCCAAATGGACATGGTTTGGCTTATTGTATTCCCATGTTTCACATGCCTAAGTCTATTTAACCCGATTTTTGAACGCACTGGTCAACAAGCGCTGATTTTCGTTCGCTTCGCTCACTCAATCAGCGCATCCCCCTTCACTTCGCCCTCCCGAGGTTAACGTTAATCATTCAATCATGAACACATACTACAAACTCGAGCTCGAGCTCGTTTGATGTTTAAGGTAAGATTTAACTGATCCGAAGTCAGTAAGGTTTAGTCCACGTGAACCCTTACTGCTGTATTCACATGTTTTTACAGCTTTTACTTTAGAATACGATATGTCTGATTGTTCATTCTACTTGGCTAAAGGACATCGCTGAAAAATCGTAGAAACCATACTTTTAGTTTGCTTTGTACAGACCTTCAGATTAACTAATGCAGGCTTCGTGCGACTCCTTGAAATCCTGGAAATATAGTTGAAAATAAAAATGAAATACCACTCCTGAAATCTTGAATATGAATATTAAAACTGGTGTATGTATCAATAGGATGAACGGAGACGACCGGACTAGAATGATGATGAAAAATTAGCCCCGAAAGTAGGCGAGTGTGTAGCCTATATTATGCACTTTATTATTCTTACAACAATTTTAAAGTTGGGATATGGTTTTGATTTTATTTACGTGTCTAATGGTTGAATACAGCAGTAAGGTTTCACGTGGACTAAACAGTACAGGAACACTGCGGTCTGTGAAACCTTACAGGAAAGTTTATTTGTGTTACTTTGCTGTTTTTACTTCGGATCAGTTAAACCTTACCTTAAACATCAAATGAGCTCGTTTTTGTTTTCTAATTCATGATACTTTGACATACCGACCAAACTTTTGCAACCCACCTGTGCATTTTGTTTCCTAATCGTCTTTCCCTAAAATTGTCCCTAGCGGTAGCAATCTTCAAGTTTTCATTTAACGTCCAAAGTATTATTCGGTGCGATTAACTTGGCTAATAGGATTAACCTTGGCGGTCTATCCCTGGTTGAATGATATCACTACTTAGAAAGGCCGATCCTTTTTGTAAACTTGGCGGCTTCTCTTACCAGTTTGGGTTTTGGGTTTCGGTTTCGGTTTAAAAGATACTCCTTCTCTTAGTGAACAAGTAGACATGGACAAATGGACATGGTTTGGCGTATTGTATGCCCATGTGTCGCATGATTAAGTCAATTGACAGCTCACCAGCGCACCCCCCTTCACTTGGCTCTCCCGAGGTTAACGTTAATCATTCAATCATGAACACATACTACAAACTCACGGAATGGTTCATACAGTTCTAATATTCTGGTGGCAGACTAAGATTACTAACACTAATCAACTCTCAGCTGTTTAAAATTACTCGCCACTTACACTAGACTGCAAGAACAGTAAGTTAACATAATTCAGATAATTCAGTTTGGGTTCGTGTACCGTAAAAAAAAAACCAAACCTTTGCAATAAAAAATAAAGATATTCAGTCTGTTAGTGAACCACCTATTTGCCAAAACAGTGCATTCTGACAATATAAGTAATGAAACGATAAACGTGCAGCACTTAAGCATGTTATAATCTACTGTTGAATGACAATACAAACAATGGTTACAACAATAATATTGCACTTACGAGCCACTTCAGGGCCACGTGCTTCTAGCTGCAACCCCCATTTTAGAAAAAGGCACTTCCTCATATGACGCTTTACCTGTCTGCCGAAATTCAGATCTGACAACTTTCCATAATGAACTGTAGACGTGTCGTTATACCCTATGAGAATTAACATGGGAGCCTGCGGACTAGTTACTAGTTCATAGTTACTAGTCACCAGTAACAAAAATCAACGTTATTGAGGACACTTTTTCTCCATGAAGGACACGTTTCCACAGTTTCGTGTTGACGTTTTCTTTGTTACTGGACCCAAAACACCTGATTCAAACGATTTGCAAAGATTTCTATCGCATGGGGAATTTACACCAGTATACTGAAATCACGTATAAGTTGGTTTCAGTTAAAAGACACAGTCTGCTAGTGAGCCGCCATCTGACAACAATAACACTCTAACAATTACGCTCTGACAATTAAGCTCCAACAACATAAAACATCTACTTGGCGGCGACACACTAGCGTGTGTCTAGATTTAAAAACAGCTCACCGATGAGGAAAGGATGGTCTTCATCTATAAAGTAACTTTACGGTGCCTGCCTGTATTTTTTTTATATCTTTATTCATTTTTATCCTATTTTAAGTCTCTAAGTCTTCTTTTATCTACTGATTTTTAGTTTCTGTTTTTGTAAAATTCATTTTAGTGTAACGAAACACTACTGACCGTAGTGTTGTTGTACGAGTCGGGTACCGTAATGGGTGCTTCCCCCTGCCCCTCCTGCGGGCACTGCATCAGGTGCGGTGAGGTCAGTGTACAATTTGCTTTTTTGGTTTTGTTTTGGATTTTGTTCGTTCTCTATAGTACCGTCGTTCTTCTTTAAATTTTCAGCTGGGATCTTTTAATGTTCCATCATCCCACCCAGTTGCACTATAGTCTTAAACAAAATGCGGGTTACTGATTTCGGTTTATGGGAACGATTTTACTTTCCCAGTCTCATAATATTTTAGATTTATTTTAGATTTTAATTTCTAGTTGGTTAATTCTTGTTATTAATTTCTGAGTGGTTAATTTTTGTTGTTAATTTTTAATTGGTTAATTCTCATTATGACTGTATAAACACGAACTGCAGTGGATTTGTTCGTAACGATTCAAAGTCATTCCGATCACAAAGATGTTGGTTTTCACGGTCAACATTTTGCTAATAGCTGTTTTTACGGCTTTATGTGGAGTGGGGTTTTGGGCGGCGCTCAATGGGGGAGCGCCGTGGAGACCCGATCAGACCAGTGCCACCCCAATAGACCTGATAATTGTACGGATGTGCAACCGTGATGATACAGAGGATAACGTGACAGAACATATCTATGAAAGTGTACCATGGTAGCGACACTGGAGAGTGAGATGAGACTATCCCGCTAGAGACGGCCCAACCAAGTTGGGATCGTGGATCGTCTCCAAGCATCACCACCACGGATCTTCCCGTCCCACTGCCACCTCCGCCGGCGGTGGTACTGATGATAACCACCCGATTCTTCTCGCCGTTGGCGCCAACATCGCCGATATCGACCGTGCACGTAGAAGCCGGTCCAACAAACAGCACGTACGTGACGACAAGTGTCATCGACGTGCTAAGGACCGGTTACGACCCATCACACGCCATATGTTGACGGATGGGTCACTGACGGTAGGATTACTTCATGTAAAAAAAACAGGTAGTTATAGCGATTTTCGTATTCAAAGTATTCATGCGCGCCATCTAGGCTAATACCCCGAAATGGACATGCTTAGAATTTTCTGAAAGGTGGGGATCCATTCTTTTCATCAATCTTTATCGAAATTGTTCAGCTTAGATAGGGTCCGACCTGTTCCTATTTAAATGTGAAGAGTTAATGGCGTGACGGCAAAATCGAATGTTGATTTTCAGATTCATAGTGCTCTGGTGACCTCTCTAATAACCTTAAATGGACATACTTAAAATATTCTGAAATGTGGGTATCTATCATTTCCATCAATCCTAACCGATATCATTGATCGGTCAATGCGCGTCAGTTGGGCGATAAGTCTGTCCTCCTGTCCGGTGTTTTTCAATTTTTGCAGGAGGTACAGATGTATGACAAGATTTAGATTAGGGGTTTGAATAACATCTCTGTAATGTGTGGTGCAGTGGCAACCCGGACCACTGCACTGTGACTGAGGTTGGCGCTAATGACCAAGTTGTCAACGCGCCATTAAGCCTCAATCCCCCCCCCCCAACCGAGATTGTTTAGGTTGGATACAAATACAAATATGAGCATTACAATAGCACTCTGAAATTCGAAATAGTTGCTACACCAATTCCTATGTTAATTTCCATAGAGTGATTATTCATCGACACCGAGATAACGGGAAGGCTTCCAGCTTGGAAATTGGACGAATGGGTGCACTACAATACGACTTGTGTACTTTTTATGGTTTGGAGCCTGGGGTGTAACGAGGATGCGTGGGCGGGTGCACGAAAATATTGTTATAACCATCGTTAGTATTGTCGGCATCGTCTCTCAATGGATGGCCAAAGTTCGGACAATGACAAATTGCATACTGACACACGTGCCTGTCACGATAAATCTAAACAACGTTGTCAAAGAAATTGTATTCACGTCTAATTCACGAAAAATAAACAAACTGTAAAAACAAAGCAAAATAAACAAAGCCAAAACTTGTGAAGAGGCCACGAAGTTGAGAGTGGTTCGGGCCTTCCAAGGAGTGATATCAATACAGCAAAACTAACTAAATAAAACATATTACAACAAAATTAAAACCAAACCGAAAACCTATATAAAGAGGTAACTAAAGTCAGATGGTCAGATAGTTCGGCCTATAGACAAACGGTAGTAGCAAAGTGTTATTTCTTATTGACGTGGCACTTTATTACACATCTACATGGTAGTGGAATTGAGTCTAATACACAATTTTAAAAAAGGACTGATATCATATCAGAAACCAAAACTGGTAAAAGAGACTGCCAAGTTCTGAATGGTTCGGCCCTTCAAAGGAGTGATATCAACACACCAAAACATTCGCCAACTTAATCGTACCGAATAATATTTTGGACGTTAAATAAAAACATTGCTAGGATTTTAGTTTATAGCGTTTATATGTATTTAGACATGAACCTCAAACTAAGGCTTTAGACATAATCTTCAAATGAAATTATAAAGTGGTTGCAAAGTAACAGTCCTTATACCACGGCTGTGACGTCACGCTAGCTCAACGCCGTAGTAAATTTCAATAGGTAAATCCCGTTGACTGTGACGAGAATTGCGCATCATCGCAAAAAGTGTGACTTACCAATTTACCCAACACCTTTCCCGATGACCCACACTTTTGACACTTCCGTGTGCAGAGGAATTACTTAAGTTGCCGGAATGTCACAAATATAATTCTATCCCTGCTATCTCTCACATGTCTGGCCCATAACTAGGTTTATTCACTCCATCTAACTCCCCTCCCCCTCCACACACTAAAATGGAATGACCTTCATTCATACCGATACACCTATTGTCGTATGTTTTGAAACAATTCTTAAACTACAAACGCACAAAAACAATTACTTACCTTGCCGCAATGTTTTTCTATCCCTGCTGCCTCACATATCAAAGTTTATTTACTCAAACAGCTTCGAAAACACAAGCGAGCTCACCAGCCAAACCTTGCCAAAGAACGCGTCTGTCTAACTCCCACCCCCCTCCTGCCACAAACTTGAACTGCTGAAAGACACCCACCTCCCCATCCACAAACTAAAGTGGGATGACTTTCATTCATATAGACATACTGATTGATTGTTACCGTATTGATTGATACATACCATATTTCTGGAACCAATATTTACCAAACACAAACACAAACACGTTTTTTATTAAATACGAGTTAG